>JAQGBJ010000798.1:0-31613 GCA_034698345.1 Sphaeridia pumilis | reverse complement strand
CGTGGTTTTCAAGAATATTCGCGACATCTTGTCCTCGTTTTCGAGCCAGACGGCTCAAGCACTGTCGTTTGCCCCTTGAATAGACTGTCTAGAACCCTGAAATAGATAAGATAGTAGTGAACGTAACAGTAACTATGCTCAACACGGATTGCAATTAAAAGTTTGTTATTCGTTCTCAACCTCAACTCACCTGCATTGCGGATTCTAAACTTGAAACCTGAACCTTTAGCAATTCATTGCGGTTTCGGTTACTTGTGCTGCAAAAAACACTACTTCGGAACAACAACCATTATTTTCAGTTCTAGCATTTAATGTCAAAAGTGGAGATATGAACGCATGTCAATAAATTTTCAAATGGATATATTTTTTCGGGATTCAGTCGGTGCTTTGCATTTGTTTTGATACAAATTCTATGACAGAGTTTCTCTCTGACAAGCAAAACATTCATAAGCTCCCGCTTGCAACAAGGATATCTAAAAGCTTAAAACTTGGGGTATCTTGCGTCAACTTCATTTTCATTTCCCATAGTCCATAGTTCGGTCATCACAAGTTCATAATACAAATAGCCGTTAAAATAGCCATACATCAGATTTAATTAAATAGATAGCAGATGGCCATAGTTTGAGGAGTCTTGGCCATACAGTGAAAGAAATAGCTTCATCCAACCTTTGTATCTGTTCATGTCCTTGGAGGCTTCGAGTTTCAGAAACATGAAAAGGGGCAAGCTAAAAGACCAAAAATGCAACTAAAAAAGCTCAAGCTTCTCCGTGATGCTTAAGGCGCTTGACCCTATTTAACGATACGTCAAAGTGGCTTTTCTAGAAAATGGCTTTGCTACTGTGTAAAACAAAGCCAGCTTCTTATTTTCCAGCTGTAAGCTGAATTTAAAGAAAAACAGCTTATTCCCAAACGACTTTGATGGCTATTTAGTTCATTGTTTCACTTTGTTTCTCAACTTCAACCTTTCCTCTAACTAAATCAAAAACACTTCAACTCGTGCCACAAAACTCAGTCAGTCAGTCAATCATCAACTCGGCCGTTTGAACATTAACAATGAGACAAAAGAAGACTGTTAATTACTTGAATTGTTTACGAATCTGGAAAAGTGCGCCAAATCTGGATGTGAAAGAAGCCCACCGGTTCATTTCCATATTAGCCTGAATGCAATCGATTACTTCAAGTTTACGTCCTTCCATAACTAAATCCAGTCACACAAACCAGTCATAAGCCAGCCGTAGTCGTCGTGTAGCTTTTGCATGTTGAGTAAATCCACTCAAGTTTCTTCAAAACTAAAGCTTTTATATTGTTAGTCAGGCACTTTTGAAGCTTGTTTCCAATTTCCGGAGCTGGATTAACAGGGAGTTTGGTATAGCGAGACAGCAGGAAATCTAAAACAATTTTATCCATGATAAGGACGTCTCAGGACTACGATAAGGTTTCATAACTTGCTGACTATATGTTACCTATAGAGTTTTCATTCAACAACTGTGTTCTTCATCAATGTACATCAAATGGTCATCATTGGCCAGAGAAAACCGTCGTCAGTTTCTCCTCCCAGCTTGAAGGCTCTAAAAGGGCCTAGTGCAACTAGCCCATTGTCTAGCCAAACTTATAGAAGCGCTCGGCCACAATCTCCCTCATTCTTTGTTAGGACCCGCTCCAAACCACATCTAAAAATCTGAAAAATTGTACAAGTCGTCGTCGTTTCGTTTATTGTAGTTTTAGTCATCGATCAATCACTCAAATAGTGCTTCACGTCACTCAGTTTACAGTGTTACTTGTGTTTTTGGAGTTCCATTCACAGTCGGTAAGTATATAAACTTAAAAATCAAATCTAATTACACCGGTTTTTCAAACTGAAGCTGGTTCATATGACTTGGAGGCCGCCAGTTATGATTTTACTTTCGTGTAAACGTTCCTGAATGAGAGTTTTCGTAAAGCAAGCTTTACTTTCCTTGTGAGACTTTTCAAAAAAGCTTCAACTCTTCTAGAACATAATGTTTATCAATTTGGTTTTTCAGACAGCCGGCTTTAGCAGCGATTTAGCCAGAGCTCAAGACTTCCGCATTGATCGATAGACGCTGTGCTGCCAGCGCCCACTCTTTTCAAGATGGAAATTCCACTTCCGGAATCTCTTGCCGCCAAATTTCATGGGTAAGCTCAAGTTTTGCTTTGTCTTCTTTCGTTTCTGCCTGAGCTTATAGCATAGACCACTTATCTGTATTAGTTGAATATCGAACTTGAGTCAGGTGAGGTACTTGATGTAGTCCAGGGAGAGAAAATGCAAATTATGGATAGAAATATCTCGCTACCTGTGTACTTCGCAGGAAATATTTTGCAAAAAATGGTAATTATGAATAACATTGTTGGCTTTGTTTGCAGCAAATGGAAGAATAACCAAGGCTTCTACAGCGAACGCGAAGGTGACTCCACGCAACATCAACAAGACCGTCATCACCAGCCTTCGCATCGCTTCTTGCCCAACGCCCACTTCGTTACCACTAACCTGCAGCGGCCCCACAAGATCTTCCCGCCAACCGCATCAGCAACGCCCATCAGCGTCATCACCTCAACGGCTTCGGCTGCTAGACGCCATGTGTGGAACGAAGAAAGCGCGAAACCTGAGCCCACTGGAACTGCTCGGTCATCAAGCAAGACGTTCTTGGACCACGGAGGATCAGCGTTGGTAGTCAAACCCAATCAACAAGTCGTCCCAGTAGCCGCCCGAACCGAACGAATCTACTGCGACTGTTGCGATGAAATCTTCATCGACAAGGTCAGTTTCCAACAGCACATCAAGGCTGTCTATGAAGCTCGACCCCATGCATGCGACCAATGCCCACAGCGCTTCAAGGTCCCTGCTGCTCTTCGTCGACATGCTCTCATCCACTCCGGCGAAAGGCCCTACAGTTGCACAGTTTGCGGCAAAAGCTTCAATCAGTCTGGCAGTCTCAAGGGTCACATGAGGGTTCATACTGGCGAGAGGCCCTATGAATGCAAGTATTGTGAGTGGACTTTCTCTAACAGCTCCAATTTACTGAAACATGAACGCAAACATCAACTGGATGAGCAGCAGCAGACGCTTCAAGGGATTGTCACTCACCACTCGGTTCGACGCCGTCGCGTCCGACAACCTTGGGCTACGCAAAGTCAGCATTTTCAGCGACAACTTCACGTGGACCAGCAACTTCAACAGAGCAATCAGCGCCAGGAAAAGCAGCAGCAGCAACATGAACAGCAGAAACAACGGGAACTTCAACGATCCACGTATCAGGAGATGCAGCAACAATACCTTGACCAGGAAGGCTCCCAGCAACAAACCAAAACTGAGCAACACCTTCAGAGAATGTATCATCAGGACGATTTCAGTAATTCGGCTTCAACCAGCAGCTATCAAAATCAAAATGAATTCCTGGACGTCTCTTGCGAAATTGAAGTACCTCAAAGCCCTGAAGATCTCTCTCAACCTCTGCCAAACCTGCCGAAGCTGAAACCTAAACCCACTTTTGTTGATGTCAAACCAGCTGCCAAGCGATTGAAAAGATCAGCATCCGACACTTTGCTGGATCTCCGTAGACTTCCCGAAGACGTCAATATCTCCCAGTTAAGCAGAGTAGGAATACAACAGCAGTCATTCAAGATTGAACCTTTCGATCAACAAGACACGACCATCACCAATGCCTCTTCTGCCATTCGTCCATTGCCAGCTTTGAAGAAAGCCGTCGTGAATCCGATACCAACATTGGAAACGAAGGCTCAAGTTTTTGCCTGCGACCAGTGTCCTAGATGGTTCCCCACTAAGGCTCGTATGAAGACGCATTTGGCTTCTCATACCGACGAAAGACCGTACGACTGCATGTACTGCAGCAAGAAGTTCAAGTCAACCTATGCTCTTCGACGTCACATTATGATACATGAAGGGGTCAAGCCGTATCAATGTTCTCTCTGCTTCAAACGGTTCAATCAGACCGGAAGTCTCACTCTTCACATGAGGACTCATACCGGCGAGCGACCCTACACCTGCCACTTCCCCGCTTGCACTGCCAGATTCACCAACAGTTCCAACCTCAGCAAGCATGTCAGACTTCATGGAGCCATTCCCACCCTCAAACCGAAGCCATCCGCAGCAGTTACTTTGCCTGAAGGATTTGGCATGGCTAATGCCGAATTGTTTGGTGCTACTTGGATGGATGTCGTCAGAGAAGAAAACGAGTCTAACGTAACTCCAGTGTACAGCTGCGATCGATGTGAATTTTCCAGCAAGTCTGCTAAAACTCTGGCTGAGCATAAGATAGTTCACCACGATCATTAAGGTTTCTATATTGCAATCACCTTTGATAACACGTGTGAATTACTTGCCCAAAGTTACTGTTGATTAGGGCGGCTTCAAGAAATGTCTTGGATATTAGAGTTTTGTGATTGATTGTAGTACATAGTGATTAAGAAGAGTTATGAATGATAGGGCTGATACCTATAAACTTGTTAGTTTAAACGGTTTTTCGAACGTTTGTATTGTTTGAGATTTCGTGCAGAGCTATTTTTGTATTATCGTTACACCTCACGCATATTAACGTTCAATATGTGACATGAATTCTATCTACGTGTAATATCTTTAGTTATTGTTACTGACTTGCTAGTGTTACCTCAGTATTTGAATTGAATACAGTTTTAGATTACTCAATATTATACAACTTTGATTTATTTGCATTCATCTGCATACACATGTAACAACAACAATCAGGAGCATATATCCATTACCGATTTCTTACATCTTACAACTAGATAACATGATCGTCAGTCAGGCATCTTAACTTACTTACAATCTACGACCATTAACTATAACATATATTAGATCGATCGAACTTGAAAACGCTTAGGCTACAGAGTTTCCATCTCATTGAGGAAGTTCACATAAATACAAACAAAAAATAGGTTACCACCACATTGTCATGGGTTTAGAAACTACTTCCTAAAAATTATTCACATTGCAATAACAATTATTCGGCAACCTGAAGATTGAACTTGTGATGGGACAGCTCTAAAGCCCTTGCGAGTAATGGCTTGTGAGTGTCACCAACCCGAGTTAAAGTATTCTTTTTGATATTATACAAGAGGACGTCTTCCTTGTCCGTGATGAACAAAAGAAGGTTCCTTCTGTTGGCCCCTCGACCTCGCTTTGGCCTTGGCTTGTTGTTTCTGACGATGACAACGTTGCGGACGGACCTTTTTCCCAAAATGGAGGCAAGTTGAGACGCATTGTCACCCATCAGAGACGCTTGACCACCGTTCCACACATTGGAAGTCGACGGCATATTTTCCGATGACCCTTGAGAGCGCTCAGCCATCTGGATGTGGGAGGCAGAAAGACCGAGACTTCCTGACTGTTGGTTGAGAGCAGCGAGGGCCTCTGGTGGCAGCTCACCGAGTTGCTTGAACAGATTCTCGTCGAAGTTGATAACCTGTAATTCATTAAATTAGTATAAAGTTGCAATCAGTCAACAAGAAGCATTAAACATTCAAAATTACCTGAACGTCAGCGTTTCCAAGAATACCAGAGTTCATCAACTGTTGCTTGATATCTTCCGGAACGTCGTCAGGAAGCCTGGCAGGCTCCTTTGCAAGTGCTGGAGCATTGCTCGCCTGATTTCCACTGTTAAACTGATTGTTGGCCAACTGTTGAGCTGAGCCCGGGTAGGCTTGCTGAGCTTGGACCTGGTATGCAGACTGGTCGTACTGGCTAACATCAGATGTGGCGGGCATACCACTGCGTTCGATAGATCCAGTTTGTGCTGGAGATTCGTTTTGTTTAGGAGCATTGGTTCCGTCAACTTGAGTATTAGGATCTTCCATGCCCATACGCTGGCTGAAGGCACTCATTCCACTATTGCCTTGATAAGCTGGAGCCATTGGTGGTAACATTCCAATGTTTTCATAAGATGGGCGCCTCTTAGGCATGTCAGACAATCCCATTGGTTGTCCAAAAGAGGGAGCTGTTGTTGGCGGGTCGAAAGGTTGTGGGTTAGCATCGAATAAGTGGTGTTTCGTCATGGGCATATTTGAGTATGGAGAAGCGAAATCACTTGATGGTGGCATCATGTTGTCTTGTGGAGCATTATATTGTGGGCTGGGGTTAAAAGGCTGCTGGAAAGCTTGTTGTTCAGCTCGCTGTTGGAACTGAGTCTGAGCGTCAGAGCGGTCGACAATGTTAGTTTGCTGCGGTTGACTGTATTGACTCCAAGCATCTGTGGCACCGGTGTCGGGAGCCTGAAGCGTCTTTTGCTGGAATTGCCCTTGGTTATTGTACTGGTTATTTTGATAGTTTTGAGGCACACCAGCTAAAGGATTAGGCAGGTACTGCGGCAAGTTCTGAGTAGGCTGAGAATACTGCTGTTGCTGAGTTTGCTGCTGGAATTGTGGATATTGAGTGGGTTGCTGACCAAAGTACTGCTGTTGAGGTTGGGATCCAGCGGTATTTGAATCTTGATATACTTGCTGCTGCTGAGGTGCAGTAGGCTGAGGCTGTTGTTCTGCCTGTTGTTGCTGAGCATTTTGCTGTTGCAGTTGTTGAGGAGATCCGTATGGATAAGCAATCAATGGAGTTGGTAGGCTAGGAGCGGAAGGAACTTGAGTTTGCTGTTGTTGCTGAGCAGGAGCTGGTTGTTGCTGCTGGACTGGAGCTTGTTGCGTCTGCTGGTATTGAATTTGCTGTGGATGTTGAACGGAAGCTTGTCCAAGAATAGCTGAGTTGAAATCAGCTGGTGAAGGGTGTGAGAACACTTGCTGTTGAGGCTGCTGGGGCAAAGCGGTTGGTGGCTGATAGAAAACTTGAGGTTGTCCTATATTTTGCTGTTGCGGATATTGCTGAAGTTGTGGGTGAGGCACTACTTGCTGTGGCTGAGCAAATACTTGTTGTTGAACCGGGAATTGTTGAGCTGGCTGTTGTGGCTGATTTTGTTGTTGATGTTGGTAATATTGCTGCTGATGTACTTGATGTTGTACAGCCTGTTGAGGTTGCTGTTGTCCGTGTTGAATTACATGTTGTTGCCCTTGCTGAGCTGCTTGCTGGTTTTGAACAGCTTGTTGTTGTTGCTGCTGCTGGCTATTATGGAGCTGCTGAAGATGATGCTGCAGGAGGACTTCTTCGGTTGGAGGATGATCGAAAGTTACTCCGAGACCATGAGACTGAGCTTGCTTCGAATCCAAGCGGATGATAGTTCTCAAAGTAGTAGTTTCCTGTTGTTGTACTTCGCTTGGTTGCTGTTGAGTCAATTGTTGTTGATGCTGCTGTTGAACTGGTTGCACTACCTGCGAATATTGTTCAGAGGGTTGATGCTGTTGCTGATGAACAAAGTTTTGTTGTTGCTGCTGCAAGTGTTGCGGAAGCTGGTGATGGAACGGAACGCTCTGACCAACTGGGGTACTACCAGAAGCTAGGCCATCGGGTTGCCTGAGCAAAAAATGTCATTAATATTTGAGATTGAGGCTTAATTCAAAAACTGTTATTGAAAACTTACCTGATGGGCACAGAAGCAATTGGCTTTTCAAGGCTGATCTCTGGTTCACCCAACGGAGCAAAAGACATTCCAGGAACTCCACCGCGGTTCAAGAAAGCGCCAGCAGGGATGAGATGTGGATGAGTCTTGTTGGACGAATACTGAACATAGAAAACATGGACCGGCTCAGGGGTTGGTGGTGGTGCGGGAGTGGTTACAATCGGCGGTGGTGGTGGCAGTGTAACGTTAGAATCTTGAACGATGATTTCGATAATGGGCTCTGGCTCGGTCACGTAAACTGGGTGTGGGTAGTGATCATAAACTGGAGTAACTGATGGCGGCCCGTAGTGAGGTGAGCCTCGTCTGTGAGCTTCATCGACAACAGTTAAATGTCCATGAGGATGAGCTGGCCCATAAGAGCTTGCAGCCTGCTGAGCAAACCCTTCTCGGCGATCGGACTTAGGGAAGTAGGCATCAGCAGTGGTAGAATACTCATGGCTGCCGTGAACTCCAATTCGGTCAGGTGCTTCGTGGTGATGAGGTCCGTGAGGACCGGGTCCTGGAACTAAACAACAATTCCGTTTTAAATCTAATCTAGTTTCACTTATGTCTGATGAAACGAAAAACAAGTGAAATTTACTCACGCTTGATAACCTTCGGTGGTCCAGCATAGTGGGTAGGAACGTGTTGACTAGCTGAAGTCTCTTCTTGGTGAACTGGTTTGTAGGCGCCATGATGCTCTTCCGAATGCATCGGTTTTTCGTCATAATGTTGTGGTGGCCTATAAGCGGGTGTTTCTGAAGAATGGGAATGGGAAGTAGCTGGAGGAGGGAATGCTGGTGGCAATCCATGTCTGGAGAACAAAGCTTCTTTGTCCTTGCCAACGTTTTCCTTCTCACGCAACTGAGACCTGATGTAGTCCATGAGATTGTATGGTTTATAGTGTCCATAGTTGACAATCTTTTCATCATTCTGAGGGCGGGGAGGTTCGTCAAGTCCCAAAGCGGTTAGAACTTCATCAGCAGAAGGCCGCTTTTCGCCTGGAGCAAGTGGAGGTGGACGGACCTTCAGTTCAGGCTCATAGTTGTACTTCTTTTCAGCATCTGTAAGACCAAATTGTAAAGAATAAGAAAATTTACAAGAAAAATAATTCTATGGGTTGAAACCTTACTAATAGCTTTCTTTGGGTAGTCGTTGCTGAATGAGTTGTCGAATCTGGGTGGTGGTGCCTGGAAGTGGAGTTCAGCAGAATTCTTCATGATTTCTCCGTCATTAGGAACATGGTACAATGGATCGGGCTGTGAGTATTTGTGCGAGTCGTCCTTTTTAATGTCCTTTGGCTTCTCGATCCACACCTTCTTTGGTGGTAAGTCGGGAGTTGGTGGCCCATAATCTGGAGTGTTGATGCTGCCGCTGGACTTATAATCGAATCCTTCTTGGACTTCCATGTGCCTTGGTGGAACGTAGTTCGGTGGAGGTGGAACAATATCGTCTTGATGTCTTACAGGTTCCCTGGCATGCTCACCGTCTCTGTTATTAGGTCGATACTGGTCATGATGGACAGGTTCCCGATTTCTTTCGTGCTCTTCGTGATGGCGTTGTTCTTCAGAATGTTGCCGTTCAACCGGTTCACCCGAATGGTGGTGATGTACGTGCTCAGGCTCCCGTTCTCTGTGGTAATCTCTTTCACGTTCGTCTTCACGCTCATGTTGATCGCGGTCCCTGTTGTTCAGATATCCTTGATCAGCAGGGCGGAAGTCAGGCCTGTACTCGTTATGGTGGCGATGTTCATCTTCTTCCTTATTCCATTTGTTGAATTCATCATTATGCTCAGGTCTGAAATTGTCATTCTTGTTGTAATGAGTTCCTACTGGAGGTGGCGGAGGTCTTCGCTGGAACTCCTCAGAGTTGTACTGGGTCTTTCCATGCTCTTCTCCCGAATGTTTATCAAGAACTTCAAAGGAATTTGGAGAATCAAAACGATCATCTGGTCTTCGCTGGAAGTCATCCTGTCTGACGCCATCTTGCTTTTGTTCATTATGGTGAACTGGCTGTGGTCTACTTTCACTTGGACGATATTCGATGCCTGGGTACTCTGGTGGAGGTCCGTAGATTGGCTTCTGACCCATGATGTCTTCCTTAGTGATGATATCGACAGGAGGTTTGAAGGTCGATCCAGTTACGTAGTCCTTTGGTCCTGTTGGTGGTTTGGGGGTGCTGGTGATGTGTATTTGGATCACATTTTGAGCTGGCATTTCCTGCCCGGGTCTTGGTTGTGGCAAATGCACTTGGATGATCTTAGGCTGGTCAGTGTTTTCTTGCGAGTTCTTTTCAATGTTTGCGTGGATGATGGTAGCTGGCGCGGGAGACTGGTAAAAGTTTTGCTGCCGAAACAAGAAATCCGGTTGTGAAAAGCTACCAACGAATAATATATCTCAAGTTCTGGTTTACTTACCTTCGGTGCGTGTCCGAATGGCCCGTACGGAGGTCCATACTTCAAAACAACCGGGCCATTGTTCGATGAACTAGCAGAGGGCATGAGATGTCCATTCGTGGTGAAGACTTGAGGCATTGTTGGTTCGATTGGTGTAAATTGATGTTGCTGATGGTTGTGCTGTTGCATTTGGTGGTTATGACCAGGTGGTGGCAAACCAGCTGGATTCAACGGATCAATCGGCGATGAAAAGCTTGGAGGAGTCAATTGAGGAGGAGCCTGTCCAATTGGCTGTGGTGGAGTTGATCCAACCTACAAATAAATCAATTTATTTTCCAAGTCCAATTTTAAAAAGCATTGCTTCAGAAACTTACAGGTGGAATTCTGGACTCTGTTGGCATTGGTGGCTTCATATTCATGTGATGATGAGGTGGAGGAGGTCCTCTATGGAACGGTGGCCGATGGTGAGGTGGTGGAGGCCGTCTGAAATGCAACGGGTGCTTTCCTCGGAATTTCGGTGGTGGAGGTCCAAACTGGATTCTCCGATGAGCAAATTGTTGCTGTGGTTGACCACCATTTTGGTGCTGTGGCGGCATTGGACCTTGTTGCTGTTGCTGCTGCTGTCCAGGCATCATAGGCCCGTGGTTCTGAATCGGTTGTTGATGTTGCTGCTGAGGCATCATCTGTCCTTGATTCTGTATAGGCTGCTGCTGCATCATCTGTCCATGATTTTGAATCGGCTGTTGCTGGTGCTGTCCAGGATGGAACTGTTGCTGGTGCATTTCACCCTGTTGTGGAACCTGCCCACCTTGTTGAGGAACTTGACCCGCAATCGGAAACGGAGCTCCTCCTCTTCGCATATGTGGCGGCGGAGGCCTTCTGCTCCTGCCCAAACCTTCTGTAGCTTGTGCGTTCCATACTGCAACGGCTAGTAGTGCGACCAACTGCAAAAGACAAGCAAAACTCAAAATTAGTTTCTCATTCTCTAGGTCACCATTTCTCCCACTTTCAATCAGTAGTTTCTCTACCGCCATTAAACGAAATTCCCACGTCCACCTCATAAAATCATCCAATTCAATTAACTCTTTCCCAGTTACAAGTCGTTTTCCCTCAGGCTTTGTATTTCTTCACGCTACCTGTAATCGGCTCCTGCATATTAAACCGTGTATTTCAAACACTTGTTTGCTGTCCACTAAATGACTGAACTCAAATCACCGTTATCAGAATTGACCATTACTTATTCATTCAGATGCCACCAAATAATTCGTGCCTGCCATAAACCCTACTTTTCTCCCTCCCCATCAGACGCCCACTTTGTTCAATTCGCAGTATTATTAATGTACTTGGTTTTAATCACCACTACGAATCAATAACAATTCAGCAAAACTACCAGCATTTCACCATCATTACACTCTCAGTCAGCCACTGACCAATCTTTTGGTCATTTCTCTTGCCATTCACAATCCAAAACAAATGCACCACCAATCCATCTTCTCGACTGCATTCATCCCTGTGTTTTTTCAGAAAAAGTCCATTTATTCACTCCGTCAGTCAGTAACAACAAAACCAGTTTTTCCTTCTTGCCACCGTCCAATTTCCCTACTTTCCGAATTTTTTCTTCAAAGGTCCATTACAAAGAAAACAAGTGTGATTGAACAATATGTGTGCAAGCTGAAATCCTGCTCATTTTCTTGTCACGTCAAAACTGCCAAAAAGTTCACGCTTTCAAAACCAAATTACTCCTTGTCCATTACGTTCACATTGAGCGGCTGTCATCGAATCCTTGTTGTCTACTCCCATTAACTTCGGCTCTTTTCAAGATTCGCCAAGTACACAACTTCAGAAGCCCTGTCAACATCACCTGTCCTTTGGCCCTTATCGATCACATCTCTGAACTTTCTCGGATTCCCCATTGTTTTATCCACATCCTCATTAAATCTAGACCATGTAAGTCACGAATTCAAAAATCTTTCCAACACCACCAGCCGCTCACAATTTTAAGAAACCAGCAGCTTCTTCACCGGCTCAGGTCACTCATTCAATCTTCATAAATTCTTGAGAATCGCCATTAAAATTAATGACACTCCATCATTAATATTCGTCCAATCGGACTCGTAATGAATTTCCCTGAAAATTTCCCTGGCGCTCTCCTTGGACTTGTTTCAGTCAGCGTTTTAGGACCCCAAACGTGCAAGCACGTACGACCGACGCAAATCAACCTCATAACTTGCAACTTATCAGTCGCCCAGCCCTCTTCCTACCATTAACATCAATTTAGCACCTTGTAAATAACAGTTATTACAAATGCAGGCAGGTAGACTGGGCGCAGATCCACAGATCAATCTCGCAGCAAGCGTCTGACGGCTGCCTTCCATTTTGCCGAAATCCGGAATCTGCAGCCTTGTTAGTCTTCGACACTTGTGTTAATCACTTTGACGCCCTCAAGCGTCCCAGCTGCTTCTCAACTGTTATTATCCAAGTGTCACCTTCTCCTCGTCTGCCTTTTTAGTTAGTATTCAAAGCCAGTTAACTTGTGACGGGCCATTTACCACCGCAGGCTTTAGGCCAATCTAATTTACAAGGGAATCGAGTCAAATCCGGAAAACTGCAATCAAATCTACATGGATTTCAGCCACTTTATAACTGTTTCCTTCTGCATTCCGAGTCTAAACGCAGTAATTTGACCTGCGCGCGCGTTTCAATATTCTGCGCGGCGCGCGACCTCCCAACAACCGTTAGACAGCTCCATGTTCTCATCCGCATATTAATTCCGTTCTCGACTAATTTCGCCATCAAATCTATAACACTTTTGTTCAGTTCCCGTATTCAGTTCAAGCGAGTCTTAATTGCCACCGTTTCCAAATTGATTTCCACCAAACAACCAGCACCTGCTTGATTCCAATCAATAAATCTCCATCATCCACAATAAACCATTTCGAATCTCCACCTTTTCTTCTTCCTCTTGACCGCATAGCAGTTTTCCTTAAATGTCGCTACTTACAATCGACCATTTACAAGGGTAATTACTACTTGTTCTTCTCTCTTATCAATTGGCGATATCATCATAAATTCTGTTTATTGTCCCATAACTTTTACCATTCAGTCAGGTCCGGCAGACTCGGATTGTGATCCTCATCTCCCGTTCGAGAAAGTAAATACTGTGAATCTCAATTCTTCATCTTTTGTTGCTTAGCTGGGCAAGCAGTAGCGGATCTTTGCGAAATCTTCCCCGCATTTTTTGCATCCTACAAATCATCTATCACATACATCATCATTTGACTCCTTCCACCATCTCACAATCCCGCCCTACTCCACTTTTATATGGATCACCATTTTTAACGCAACCAAACAACACCGATTTCCACAAATGACCTCCCAACGAAAAACACTCAAAATCACATTATCAAGTCGATCTGATCAAGATCAAATCCAACTTGTCTGACTGCCTAATTGTTCGTCTCGTCCTAATCCTTCCAATCCACAAATGCATCGGGCTAATGCAACTTGCCCATTTGTATTCTCGCGATTGCACGTTTAGTGCAACAGTCTCATCGCCCACCTTCATCAAGCTTTCTCGGCTAATTATTCGCCAAACTAATTCCAATCTTCTCACTTGAGGCTTAATTTCACAAATTATTAAAATTCATTACAAACCACACGCAGTTTAAGGTGCGCCCGGTTTCAACCCCACCTCCCTTCAAATGTCATTTTATCACAGAGACACTATTTTCTCATGTCCGCAATCTGTCACAACAAAACACACAACAAACGAAACCAACCCAAAATGGCCGATCCTTTGCCAAAATTCTTCCCTTTTCAAACCTACACTTTCGATAAATCCACGAAACCACTCAACAAAATAATTACTCAACCCTCCGCTGTAATGATCACCCAAAATTATGATAATTTGACCAACATTTTACCATATGGGCCCACCTGACGCCCGCTCATCCATTCCAACTCCCAACAACAATGACAGTTTCAACTTCAACTGCCAAAACCTACGGCGTTCACCTGTCTTCTAACGTCGTCTGCTCACGCAAACCGCAGTACAACAATTCATAAATTCATGCGTTTAACGCACCAAATCAACCGTTAAAATTATGGCAGTTAGTGACAACAAACAACTCAAGTCTCTTGTTCCTCTCCTAATTTTATGAATTCGGGCCAACTCCATAATAATATCATCGTCGCCCAAACTTCCTGTGAGTCGAAGTAAACATCCTTGAAATTCCATCAAAATGAATTCGGTTTAAAACTCATTTTTATTCTGGTTCTACTAACCTCCTTGCAGATCTTTGCAGTTCCTGAATGGGATTTTTCCCTGCCGAAGGGCTTAAATCAAATGCCTGCTACTGCCAAAACCGAGCAAACACCGAGTTTTAAAATATGTGAATATATAATTCCACTCTTACGAATTTCAAATCCGCTTCTCCACCTTCAAGCCTTGACTTGCAACGAGCTGCTTTAATTGCTCCTGGCACCTGTTTCAGCGCTAATTGTAACCACCATTTCGCCTACACAAGTCCTCAGGCAGTACAAGGAGCGAAAATTACAGGAAACTCGAATTAAACTGGAACGCTCAGGCGCCCAAAAACGTTTGCCACAAGGCACATCAGAACGTGCAGTGAAACTGCACACAATTAAACTCAATCTCACGAATTTCAAAAAATACTGACAAAAACTACCACGCTAAACACCACACCTGTCAAATTAAAGTCAAGAGCGGGAAAAGCGGACGTTTGTCACCGCTTAACAATCCGACCATCTTCAAAAACGCTTTCATTTCTCCGAACCCCAGCTTGGTAATTTCGGCACTTTTCCCAAAAAATGTGACACGTCCGAAACTGAATTACCAGCCACTTACACATCATTTTCACTTTCAGAAACATAATGTTCTTTTACGGGAATTCGAGAACATCCCCGCCCGCATTTCATTAACCGCGATTTCTGTACACAATCTCTCATCAATTAACAAACATGAGATTTACAACGAATTTGGCTCGACTCTGACAGCCATTAGCCGTGATTCGAGACATTAATGAGCCACACAATTCTCGCAATGGTTCGTCTAAACAGCGAAATTAATCCCATCGTGACCTGCGATCCACAAGCCTAAACTAGAATCAAGCAAATTAAACATTCCTTCAACAAAGTGCTAATTAGCTGAATGAAACCTGAGCTTTGTGACGAGATCAGCACTTTTTAAAACTTCCACCAACCCTTAAATTCTACACTCGTCATCACATAATTTCTCCCTTCCACAAAGTATTAAATTTCGCTGAAACTGCATGAATACTTTGTAATGAGATTAGCAATCTCAACCCTTTTCGTCTCATCTGAAACCGGCTTGGGAAACATACAAACTGAAAACGATCCGCCTGAATCTTCATTACCCGATTGTCCTCAAGCGTCTGATAATAAATTTCGTGATGGCCTATTGCTAATAGGGAGAAAATCCACCTGATTTTTATTAACTTTCTGCCTTTCAAAAACAAGCCAACAAATTCCTTCTTCATTAACGCCGCTTAAAACAAAGAGATGTGATGATGAGACATGACAGTTTCATTACGCTGCCTACGCCTGAGGTCCTCGAATAATCATTTGCTAATTTAATATTCGCCGTGAAATGGCAAAAATTCAAGAGGGTCACGGCGGCAAATTCAAACGTTTCAAAAGTCTTCCTGCGGCTGTGGAAAGTTTCGAGGGTGTCATTGGACAAGGTGGATGAAAGAGATGAATGCACTTGATCCAGAATAGCGGTAAAACCACGAATCCAGTATGCACACCAAGACTCGACCAATTTAATTTATGCATTCCACAGCATCTAATTCACCTGGCGAAACAAGATCTTGTGACTCATAGAACGAGGAGCGAAAAACAGGTGTAACTGCCGTGTCCGACGTGGCGTAAAAGCCATGGCAGCCAGATGAGCCGCAGATAAGTAAATTCATCCCGTTATAATATTCGTCCGAAGAACAAGAAGACGAAGAAGAAGAAACAACCCAGTTTGTTATACGTTCAATTACGTTGATTTTCTGCTTCTGATGATGTGGGAACAACAACACACACACAGAAACCGGTAGTAGCCGAGATCTGGGCATCGACAAACACGTACAAATACGGAAAATACTGCCCCGACCAGGGTAAGCCCAACAGGTTCTTAAAGGATCACCAAAAGTTCGGTGAAATGGCAAACGCTCTGCGGTCGGATATTACGGCAGAGGGCACAAACAGCATTGCTCAACAAGTCTTGCTTGACGGGCTCTCCTATCCGTAAGCTCAGCCTCTAGTTTTTTGCCATGTCTTACTTATTTTTTGTTTTCACCTCCATTAGCCAACACGACCGACGCCGACGACCTTATAAGTCCACCACGGCCCTCCCGGCACTCTTACGTAGTCATCATAATCTTCTCATCATAAACAACATAGATCGATCACACATACTCATCAACAACTGCAGCAACCCGTTTTCTGAACACAATGACACAATTACTCCCCGCCCACAAAAAATTTCCTCCTACTTTTCACCAAAAACTGACCTGCTTCGGATATATTTCAAGGTGGTTTCATCAAGGTAAGGTCTTACCGATCCATCTCATCATAACTTTAGCCTTAACTTATGTTGAGTCACCCAGAAGCTAATCTTCATAATAGAATATTCCAGTAATGTCTGTTCGGGAATTTCACCGCCAAAGTTTTAGAAATCAGAGGAAAACTTACAAGGTGTCTCGGCCTCGGAAACCTTTGGCCGTCCATCATCTTGTTGCTGTCTTAAGAATCCTTCTGTCCGGTCCCTTCTGTTCGTCTTCTCAGTCTTGATTACAGGTTAATTCTGTCACAGAAACAAGAGTCAACTGTCAAACTACGACGAAACTAAAATAGTAAAATGTTCACTCTTTAAAATATCACGTACTGTTGTTGTGGGCTAGCTTACAACTACACGGAGAAAACCGCGTGTGTAACTGGAAACGTTCTACACTCCACACGCGCGCTGCGCTCTTGTTGGTTCGTTCAAGTAACCAGTCCGTCGACCACTGACACACCGACGGATTCCTAGCAAGAGTGAATCTGAAAGACTCGGAAGGAATGCGTGCCCCGTACTTGATTGCGGTAAACTGTCGATGACCGTGACCGAGAGAACAAGTCTTTCCCTCAGAACCTCTTCTCCTGGGTCAGTCAGTCAATCCTGCTGAAATTCGCTGCTTTTAATGCTTCATCTGGCTGACGCTTCGCTTCCTCTTCAGTTTCAACCCGCACCACCTGAACCAACCAACAAACAACTTAACAACACATTGTCGTCATACAATATCCAAGAAACCATGATTAACGTACCAAAAGCCTTTTACCCTTTGCATTCTTTTCCACCTCATCTTCTTCTTCCGTGCAAAACAGTCGACGAATTTTCACCTTCTTGCTTCTGACTGAGTATAATCTGGGGGTTGCCAAAGTCTTTTTCTTTTCCCGCAAACATCCAAGTAGCCCTTCTGTCCTGTACCTGTATATATAAGAAAAATCTTTAAATTCCCAGTTACCGTTCACATCTTAACACTGTACTTTTACACAGTTGTAATTTGCCGCTGTACCTGTTGTTGCCCATGACCGAAGGCTTGCTGCCAGCTAGTAATCCCGCTAATTAATAGCTACCAGGACCAGGACATGCATAGATGCAGAAGTCAGTAAGATTATATTTTTACCGCCATTTCCGTGTACTATCGCTTATCAATGTTCAGCCAGTTGTCATGTCGTCGGCCACGAACTTGAACGAGTCTAGAAAACTAGGTTTTCCGACTCTTTCCGGGCCCCCACCGATTTCCCCCGAAGTCAACCCATAAGATGTTAGCCTACGCCAACTACTTTTTGCACGTTCCTCCTGCACTATAAACTTTTTCTTGCTCTCATGCCCATCTAGTCCCACGGACAGAGCGCTAAATTCTGACTCCCATCCTGAACTGCGGTTCTAAAGCCCTACAAGTTTACTATTCCCTGGTTTCTCTTGTTGTTATATAGCCGCTACAGTTGTTCTGACTCATTCATTCTCTTTCCTACTACCAGCCTACTTCCACGTACCCGACGTACTCCAACTTTGGCGGATTTCTATACGGCGTGATCCGGTCTGTCTCGCAAGTCCATGTGTATTTCGTCTTCAGAAAAGCAAGATTCTGCTCCAGTGACATAATTCCACTTGAGTTTTCTGTTCTAGTGCCGGTAATCGAAGTAATTTTGTGGAATCCTGAATAAACGGGCAACAAGTTAGTTACACTCTTACATTAATTATCATCCTGTATATAAACAAGGAAAATCAAAACTGCTAATCAATCCACTTACAATGATGCCAAATTGTGCATTAATTATTTCTGCTTGAATTCCAGGAAGCCTGAAGGCCTCGGGCTTGTCTTCGATCTGAACTACGCCGAACTGATTAATCATCAACCAGGTGTTTCCATACACGGCTTACATGTTTACACAACCAGGCTCCATTTGCTGTTTTTGGAGGTAAGCCTACAAGTGCTTGATTAATTATTTTCTGCATCATCTACCTTGGCCTCATCCAGTCAGTTGTTGGGCTCTCTGAAAAGTTGTATATTTGATAACGTAAATATCAGCCGGCAATCATCAGGTTAATTATAACTTAAAGAACAGCCTTCACACACAAAAACAAAGGCTTACCAAATCTAGTCTATATCTTTCCCAGACTTTCGACTACACGTGATAGCAGTTGAGCATAACTCGCATGTTTTCCCGTCTTCTGACTTGTCCCTCACCCAACTTTCCAGCGTTCCCGCTAGGTGACGCGCCGACATGCGATCAGCTTTCCCGTTCGCGCTTTTCCCATCAGTATTAGAGGCGTCTGATCTTCTTCTCTCCAACCACATCTTTCCCGTGATCACTTTGAAAGTCAGCTTTCTCGGAGCTGCTATCCTTGATGTGTCTGTAAACAAAAATCCCCACTTATTTTACTATTTTCATACATTTTCATGGAAATTCAAAGCATCAAAATAGTGTAGGTAGTCATTTTTCCTGCGTCACACTTTCACTTGCACTACTTTTGGCTTTGATAATCTGCTTCTGCTCTCGTCAAATCGAATATAAACTCCCACCATTTCGATAGATTAAATTCCCCTGCCGTCGCTCTGGACGTTATAAAAAGTATCCAAAATCATAATGATGGGCATGATGTTCATACAGCTCATTGCAAAGCCGGCCTGCAGTTTCAAGTATAGCAAGACGGTTGTTTCCCAGCTCACGTTACCCCTAAAACTTGATGACATCATTTTTTCTTCTCCATAGTCCATACCCTTAGCAGCCCACAGGTAATATTTTGGTCTTCGAGCTATCACGCTCTTCCTCCATGTGGAACTCTTCACCTTTGACAACTATATCAAAGCGTAAGCCACCATGAATAAGAACAACGACATCAAACATTCTAAGAAATACTTGCTGGCTGACACATTTTCCTGCTCCGATTGCCCTACACCTATTTACTGTTGGGACCTGGACCGTTCCCAAGTGTCAATCCGCCAAAACATGTATAGCCACAACACCGTAGCGACATCAAACTCTGTCATGCTTGTTTTTAAAAAATGAGCATAATGGATGCATAAACTATTTGAAAGAAGTTCCCATAATCATACACTTTTCATATCAAAGCCTCTACCAGCCTCAACGTAATTTCCCTAAACTAGGTTAGTTTTGCTTAAGCTAACTTCCAAGTTAAGTAAAACGACATCCATTTTCACGCTCCACAAAACGTGTACCTTCCGACCCTTCACTTCTAGAAGCGGACAAAACTTTAGCTAGTTCTGATAATACTTCAAAGACTTCCGATCAATCAAGCTTTATCAATAGTCTCATTCACAGCCTTTCTAATCGTCATTTCATTCTCTATCAAAAGTCCAAGGCTATGCCTATTGCTAATAGACGGCTAATAGGCAATCACGGGTTCTTCCCATCCCCTCCACAATGGGCATTCTTACAGAGTCAATCATCTCGTAATCTAACATGACTGACTGTATTGCCACAACAATAGTTTTGCTAGAAACAAGCCGACTTGCCTCACGTACTTCAACTGCACGTTGCGCCACGAATATCAATCGTCAGCACAATTCGTCTACTGAACATCCAGTCGGCGACGGCGGCATGCATTTTCAACAAGTGGTTTGTCCAAGACGTCAGGGGGAAATGCCAATTTATCCTTATCAGCCTGAAACACACAAAGGACAAACGTTCATTAATACACGTTGTTTCACAACTTCTAAAGGCACTTATAAGTGTAAGCCGACTCTTTCACCTATTCGTCATAGCCTCCTCTAGTTTCATCAAGGCGTTCCCACACTAACAAGCGTTGACGTAGTTCAAAATGATATATTCTTCTCTCAAGTTACATCCAGCCAGACAGGATCCTTTCTGCAAACGTATTCAAACATATTAGTGCTCTAGATCACTGCATTACATAAATTAATTCAATTCAGCATTTATGTCTTACTCACCCTGTGCTTCAAGTCAGCAAATGTTTGAACCGCCCGGCCCTGCCTCCGTCCGCTTATTTCCCTCCCGTCTCATTAATTTCTCTATTGGCGAGTTTGCAATCCTTCTTGATCCTCCTATAATCAGAATCTAAAATTAGAACCATACATTTTCTTAATTAACTTCCTTTGCAATTCTCCTGTTGACACACGTGGAACATTCATGGAACCAAAGACGGCGGGAGATTGTCAATAGGTGCAAATTCTTTCATCCTCATGCAACCATCTCATGAGAGCCATTAGGAATAGAACCTTGATTCGCACATTCTAACCAGCGAGAATTTCAAAGTCAGCTATTGTCTCCATCACTTCCCTCGGCCGGCATACTACCTTGTGGCCTGCTGACAGAGCTACAATTTACATGCCATTGTACATGCAGGCAGCTAATATTTACTGGCCGAATCCATCGCCATGTATCCAAGTGTACTTAACGCTTGAGGTCATGTTCGCAATAACTTATGTTCGAAACGTCGTCAGCAACATTTTCAAGCTGAAGCTGAGATGACATCAAGTTTACGACCTATCAAGTCATAGCTTACAGCAATTTTACAAAGCCTCTTTGCAGAATTGACACACTGTTGTTAAACTCACTCAGAGCACACATCCACATATAATGTACGTCTCGTCAATGATAACACGAAATTCGCGATATATTTAGCATCTTGCCACCTCAATCTGATATTCTAGTTTCTCGTACCATCCTCTTCACCACATCTCTAAATCTTGCTCTAGTGACTGACTGTCTTACGTAGAAGTGGGTCATGGTTAAAATGCTCATTTTTAGCAAAAAGCTCTAAACTCTAAAAGCCAGACTTTCGGAGACGTAATTTCTAAAAAGTTTATGGAATATGATTCCATGTTTTCAGATGGAAGTAATCAATGCCTGGACCAGATTGTCCTTGGACAATTTACCGAACTGCAGCGAACCCTTGACCCCTGCGTTCTCGTCTTTTTCCGCCCAACAAAAACCTTGTACTTTCGTTCCTTGCTGTGATCTCAACAAGGGCTTCTTCACCTCCATTGAATCCAAAAATCGTCACTTGTTGACCTCTTCCGCCTCAAGTGTCAATCTCAGCTTATAGCAATTAGGCAGAATCTGCAGTGACGTTTTATAGGCCTTGAGGAGGCAAACTTTTGTTCTTGTTTTATATACTATTTCGTTGACTACTTTTCCCTCCAGGTAGCTATAAACTTCAAGTGTTTTCATTTGCTACGCTTCAAACTGTTACATACATATTAATTCTTGAACCTGATCAGCTGTGACGCCATACGAGGTCCAATATTCCACAACGCAGAAACTTGCCAGGTGAGTACCAATTTATTTAGCCTTTCGTGCATTTTTAACGTCATGGAAGTTCAAAGATGGTCATAAGCAATCAGCATTATTTACACGCTTGATAGCCACTACCGCAGTTTGTGTTGGACTTGTCCAGCAGTATCTGTCATCATCTGCCATTTTTCATTGCAAACTCATATGACAGCAAGTCAGCGTTGCAATGACAGCCATTTTTCACACCCTTCCGAACCATTGTTTACATTTTCGCAATGGCACGATATTTTGCAAAGGTTCGAAACCTTACGGAAGGTCGTCTAAAAGAACTCAATCGACCAAAAACTCAGGTGTCCAAACAGGATTTTTTTGCTGACGACATGTTTTGTGAATGGGTTAAATATTTGAACAGACGGGAGTTTTTCAAATGCAAACAAGTCTCAAAATGCCATTTTTAGGCGTTTCCGGAAAACCTTCGAGTTCGACCGCTAGTCTAGCTAGAAGTCAGGTGACATCATTACATTATTACAGGTTTCCAAATATCAAGTATTGCTATTCCCCTTCGGGCATCAGCCCTGCAAAAATTTTCGTTTGTTAGCCAGAATATGGAATCCTTAGGTCTATTGTCCGATCTTGGCAAAAATAACTTGCTGTTTGGTGACCTTACACATACATTACGCTGTAATTGCAATTACTTTGCAAACTCTATTATGAGTTCTTGTGAATTATTGACTTGATGATCAACCGCCATCAATGGCTGAATTGACAAATAGAGCACAAGGACCATCTTTCACATCACAGGCGACCAACAGTAATCCAACTTGAGCAGGAAATTCCCAATGACTACCACAATAAGTTTGATACGAGCTCTAATCAATTCTTCGTATTAGGCCAATGTTGACATTTGACAAAATACCAGTTCAAAGCCAGAAATGAGTTGAGCCATTAGAATCTCTTTTTGCAGTTTCGAACTAAGCTGGTTCATCACTGAACTTTGCGAATATGAAAGTTTTCCTCATCCAGACCCCTACCGAATACAATGATTCAGTCAGTTTTGCGTCACAAGCATCACAAATAATGTTATTAATTAATGCACGACCCTCTGGTCATCAACAATTCATACTTGTAAGGTTAGAGCAGATCTTGTTTACGTAACTCATTTTGAAAATGTCAGTATTAGGAAAAAAGTTGAACCTTCTAGTGAATCATGCTATTGTCATTTCGAAGCTTGTAGAAGATTCGTAACCTCTGTTAACCTGACGCATTTCAATTACTATGTGTGTAATTAGCGTCTTTGAGAAGATGTCATCGTGACTTAAGTCAGTGACTAACTGACTAACAAGAAGTACTGTTTGGCCCTTGCAGCTTCTATGCGAAATTAGCTTGTCAACATATCAATCCTATGCATAGCTCCATGAGTCACAATTTCAGACATGCTTGTTTGCACAGAATACCGGACTTATCCTGATAAACTTTAGAACATAAACTTGGCTCTGCCAGAAACTGCTTCAAGTCACCGTTCAAGTTACAGCATTTGCCGCTGTCATAGGTTTGGCAAAACCCTCAAGATTTGAGCTCAAGTTTCTTCGACTACGTAAGGAAATTCCGGATCATGCTTCATTCATGTGATCAACAATATTGATCAAACGTATAGAGTAGCTCATTCAAGCGCTCCAAGTTGATTGTACCATATCACTCAATGTTGACTGGAAAAAGTCATTACCTCAATTTCGCTGACTACTTTCATCAGAATCGGCTAGGTGCAAACACGTGTCTGATAGGTCGTCATTAAATTGACGTGGGAAATCCTGGACTATATCAAGTGCTTATTATGCAACTAACAATGGCTATAGTCCTCCTATGGTTGTAGACTAAGAGGATCAGGTGGCTTACTGTCGCCACAAGATATCCAATAGTCAATCATATTTGATCTGGAAATGAGTAAAAAACATAATAGCGGGTAGATCAAAAGCTAAACTATCATTCTTGTTCGTCTTTATCTTGAGACTGACCTGAATTCCTTGAGATTCCAGTGATTGTTTACTGTTCATATGTCCTTGCTCGAGCTCAAGGGTACTCTTTTCAATCGCCTGCTTCAACCCATGGAAGAAGCGTCAAAGAAACCGATTCCGTCATGACCCTGCTGTCATGAACTTTGGCGTGGATCAGAAAGGTGGCGGTATTGTATGGAAGGACGTACGCTGACAATAAGAGAAGTACAATATCTGCAAACAGAGATGCTGAGTTAGCTGTGCATAATAGCAATTATATGATGAGCTGATGTGCAATTATAGTGGACACGCTCAAGTACACTTGTCACGAGGACATAAATTCTGCAGCTTACTATAAACGGCGCCGCTCAACATTCATTCCCCCAGCTAAACCTCCTCATACATACTGCGCATCCTGGCCTCCAAATACATTCGATTGTGTACTTCAGAGAAGGAAGTGTTTATAAATGGCGTTTGCAATAAACAGCCCAAAGGTATTCTGACCGTCGATCTTCATCAGTGGGCACAGAGCTCTGTCCAGTAATCGCGTGTATACACACACGGATTCCAGTTCCATTAATCTTTCCTTCGCCAGCAGGGATTCTAATAAAGACAAGAACGAGTCGACCTTAGTGACATTCCTCAGAGTTGAGGCAGGCATTCAGTCACAGCTTGGTGAAACGTAAACAACCTGCATCTTTGCAGCTCCAGGAAGCACAAGTTTAATAACAAGTGGGTTATAAATTTTTTACCTCGAAGAACCAGTGAGTACTGCGTCGTTCCGCAACTGATCCTGGGACGATGGAAAACTGGATAACACACATGGGTTTCCTTTGACCAAACTTGTTGATTTTCTTCAAACGCAAAAAGTGCCTTCTGTAAACTTCCCTGCAAGAGCAGAGCAGAGTGATATTCATCAGATCTGAATAACTTGAACCAGTATTACAAGCACATTCGTCATGGATTCAACTACCATTTCACTCATCGGTGACTTTTTCAAGGGGTGCACTAGCTCCCTTGTCCCCGAAACTTTCCAGTCGGAAACGCTATGGATCGTTATCGTCGGGTTCATAATAGCGCTTGTGCTCGCTGCTGGTGTTGGAGCAAACGATGTAGCAAATACCTTTGGTACAAGTGTTGGGGCCAAAGTGATATCCCTTCGAAATGCTTGCATCATGGCCACCATCTTTGAACTTCTAGGAGCCGTTGCATTAGGTAATTGGAATTAACTTCAAAATTTTCTCCTTCCAGATACATTCTGTAAAATCAAATTGCAATTAGCTAAGGCTATCATATCGCAAACGTATCAAAGCCAGTGAGACAAAAAGCTCAGGCTGGTGTAGCAGCTCACCAGCAACATGGACACTACGGTCGCCCCTGTTCTGAAGGAAGTTCTCGGACCCTTTGCTTTTCCGATCCTCGTTGTTGGCTTTTGTGTTTCTTTCGTGTTGGCTTTCGGGATCGGCGCCAACGATGTCGCAAACTCGTTCGGGACTTCCGTCGGATCCAAAGTGTTGACACTACGAACGGCCTGCATTTTAGCAACAATTTTCGAAATTAGTGGAGCTGTACTGCTAGGTAAAATTGTGATAGAGTGATTTTTGCGTTGATGTCAGTTAAGTGCCTGATATAACACGATAGCCAAATTTGAAGTAGACTATGATGCATAACGTACCGGAGCAAAGAAACTGAACTCAAGTTGTTACAGCCTCTCTTTATGTTTGTTTTCCAGGAAGCAAAGTATCTGACACTATCCGCAAGGGCATAGTGGACCTGGACGTATATGATGGCTCTGAGAAGGATTACATGTTGGGCATGCTGTCTGCTTTGGGTAAGAGTCTACAGCACAAACGACATTGTAGTAAACATCAAGGAGCCTCGAACTTAAGTACACTAAAAGCATTCTCACTTACAATTGTAGCCGGTAGTGCCATCTGGCTCATAGCTGCGACATTCCTAAAGATGCCTATTTCCGGAACACATAGTATCGTCGGGTCTGTTCTCGGTTTCACTCTTGTTGCCAAAGGAACTCAAGGAATTCAATGGTGGACTCTGGTGAAAATCGGTAAGCACTCGATCGTTTACAAGAACATTAGCATTTTGTTACAAACTATAAATCAATTAACTTTCTTGCCGTTCAATTCCAGTTGCTTCCTGGTTCTTGTCACCCGTTCTGAGTGGAATCGTTTCCGGAAGCATATTTTTCCTTCTTACAAAATTCATTCTACACAAGAAGGACCCCATCACACCAGGGTTGCGATCCCTTCCAATCTTCTACGGTATCACTGTATTCGTCAACATCATTTCTATTACTTTGGATGGGCCAAAAGGTAATAACGTAATTCAATTCAGTTCTCACTTGATCTTGAGCAATCATAACATTTTGAATGTTTTCAGAACTCAAACTTGAAGTCGCTGGACACACATGGGTAACACCATTCTTCGGAGTGATGGTGGCAGCAGTTTTGGGACTTGCCGTCGCTATTTTGGTTGTCTTCATAATGGTACCTAGAATCCGAAAAAAGATCGAGAGTAAGTCAACCGAAAACGAAAATTGAAAAACATTTCACTACATATTTGACCTATGCATGAAAATTGATCGAGGGTTGAAATTCCCAGCATGCGGAATTTACGAGTGTGAATAGTTTTAAATTAAGAAAAATGTTGATCATAGTTATATTTTCCAATCACAGAGCTATTAACTGAAGGAGGACAAGTTGTTACGACAGACACGAAAACCGCTTCAAAGCCTGTTTTTGTAATGGGAAATGAAAAAAATAGCCAAGGTTTGTAAACTACTACGAAAGTATATCATCATATAATATCCAATACCCTTTAGCAAGCTTGTTGCCTGTAGAACCAAAGATTGTGTTTGTTAAAATAATCATTGCTTCGTCATAGAAAGTTAATGCATGAAATGGGGTTCTGGTGGTAAAATCCAAGTTTTAAGGTTCCAAAATTCTAGTACTTGCTTTTAAGAGCTCACCTGATTACACCGTTTTGACCGGATTTTTCTTTTTCTTCCAGAACATTCCAAAGAAAACAGTCCCGTGAACGTCTCTATGAACGACATGGGGCTCATTGAAGCAGCTGTTAGATCTGGAAAAGAAACCAATGGGCTGACTGTTGTGCTTAAAAACGAACCGAATCACAACGAAGGCGTTATCCTTACCCCAAACGGAGTCATCAACTTTACTGACAGTATCCCGGAAGGCCTCAGTCAGCACGGCAGCGCTGTACCGTTGGTAAAATCCGACACGGAGAGCACCATCGCTCCTAATGAAGTGGCCATCGGAGTCGCTGATCCTGCAGGAACTACTGATCCTGAAAGAAGCACTGAGGAAGATGCTCCGGGAGTAGGACAGCTGTTTTCCATGCTTCAGGTTCTAACTGCTGCTTTTGGGTCTTTTGCACATGGTGGAAACGACGTCAGCAACGCAATCGGGCCTCTGATCGCCCTATGGCTCGTTTATAAAGACTCTTCAATCTGTCAAGAAGGCTCTACTCCAATCTGGCTTCTTGTTTTTGGTGGTGCGGGTATCTCTCTCGGTCTATGGGTTTGGGGAAGACGCGTTATCAAAACCATGGGAGAAGATCTTACTAAAATCACACCTTCAAGGTAACTTACCGGTTTTTAAAGTGCCACAATATCACGAATAGAATCAAACTGTTGTTTCTTCATTTACAGTGGTTTCACCATCGAAATCGGTGCAGCTTTGACAGTTCTTGTCGCCTCGAAAGCCGGTCTACCAGTCAGCACAACTCATTGTAAAGTGGGATCAGTTGTCACTGTCGGTCGAATCAGAAACGGTAACGGAGTTGATTGGAAACTTTTCTCGTAAGTCCCTACTTGCTATGAAATCTGCAAACATATGGATCAATCGTTAATTTAACTGATTATATTTTTCCTTCATTTTACATTTTACAGCAACATCTTCCTCGCGTGGGTTGTGACCTTACCTGTCTCAGTAGGACTTTCAGCTCTGATGATGTGGATTCTGAAGCTTGCGGTTTAAATGAAGCACCACAAGGCCCTGCAATCAATTCAACTTCAACAAGCCATGTGCATACTTCCAGATTATGTTTAGTCATATCCGTTCTTACCTATTGAGCTCGAATATTTCTCCTAACGACCAGTTAATTAACCTGATGTGCTTCAATCACGTCTTTTCGCAAATTGTCAAACCTGAAAACAGCAAAAATTGTTAGAGTTAACAAATATTCACATTATAGAGAGTGTGTAAGTCTGATTTTGACGGATGACAAGTCCATGAAGTTTTTGATAATAAGTTGTACTATCAAACAGTGGCATAAGCATTTAAACGGACAAACTACATTTGTAACCTGTTTGGTCGAATCTCAACGTCATAACATGTCAACGACGTTGACCCGAGTGTTTCTTGAATGAAGTTTGTTACCGTAAATTAACTGCAGTAGATTTAAGCCTATTTGAACTTGAACTTTATAATACGATTTAGGTTGTCTGCCTCAAAGAAAAATTATATTGTCAAACAAATGGACTTACTTTTCAGTAATAAAATTAAAGTCTCAAGAATTCTTGAGAGGAAGCCGTCCGGATCCAAGCAATGAAGTTGACCCTTGCCAAGCAATGACGCTATAAACAAAGTTATGCATATGAGTTACTTGTTGTACACAGTTAAGCTCTCTTCTACAGAATCACACAGTGATAGTTGAACACCCTCACCTAGGATGGCGCTAGAAACCGGCAATTCCCGACCGATAGTTCTGCGGTTCAGAAAATGACGTCATCTTCAGTTTGGTTGGTAAGCACTGCTGCAAACTGCGAACCTGAATCCCAGCAGCTGTAAGATTCGCAAACAAGAGAACCTTGGCACTATCCCATGAGCAAAAACATTTGCCAAATACCAAAATACACTCCCGCTTTATTCACTGTGAGCGAATTTCTTTACTTCATCATAAGCTCCGATAGCGAACTTTCTTTTAGTCTGTGAAAAGACCCGAAAGAATCAACATTGGACATCCGTTGCAACGATAGCCAGTTGAGCCGGTAGCAGTTATTACTGAAACTGAAAATTGCTACATGTGAGTTACACCTTTTCAATCTGTACATATAAGTGACTACGACTCAACAGACAACTTACTGTTTCATCGACTCCAACACTGACCTAAGACCATCTTATACTTATACGGAACAAAACATCAGAGTTCCCGAATGGTGCTGCAGCTGCAAGTAAAATGAAAAGTTATCAGTGATCATGTTCAATTGACGATATGGACAAGCTGTTTGGTGGTAGAAAAGTAGATGCGTCAAAACACGCTGGAGCTAAACATACCTCGCCAAATTTGTTAAGTGTCATTGGTGAAAACCTGGGTGACCGCGCTTTACGTCCTGGAACTTCTTCCTCCGTATCTGGCGAAAGTTCTTACAACAACTTAGCAACGGCTGCAGACAGCGACCGAGGATCCCCTCACGAGGATCCAAAAACCAAAGTTCCGAATTCTGATGGAGTTCACAAACGCCGGCACCGCCATCACCACAAACGAAAGGAGCGGTCTAAGTCCTCAACGCGCTATGTCGAAGTGGAGAAGCCCAAGAAGAAAGTTCTTGGAAACGCAAGTTCCTTGATGTCCATTCCCAACGCTTTCAAGCTCTCTATGCTGAATAGCGGCATCCTATCAATCAGTAAGTTCATTCGGGCTAAATGTCAGCCCTAGCTGAGCTGAACGTCCTTCTGTAATTGCACGAATAAAATTTTGTCAGTCACAATTGCACGTCCTTTCAAGCTGTATTTGCTTTCATCTCCTTTGTTGAGTCCCGAACTAATGCTAATAATGTTTGTATTTGCAGAAAATGAAGACGATAAAGTTCTATCGTCGCTCCCAAAGAGACCCATTACAAAAGAAACATTTCTAGGGCTTTGTGAAGAACGTCGGAAATTCCCTGTCTTGTACAAAGTTGAATTTCAGGTTAGTACGGGGCATTTTTTACTTAATTTGATTATGAAGGTTTATGAGTTTCATATTACGGAAGTGAAAAAATCCTATCATTCAGACAGACACGGTGCCAGATCCCTCAATTTGCAGCTCATCAAAACTCATTTTTATGACAATGTCAAGCACCAATTTGCGAACAGACGAAAGCAACTTAGTTCAGCTTGTCCTATGATTCTCGGATTCTTCTATCATGTTTCTGTACTCCTCCTCTAAATCTCCTTATGTACTCCTGTAAACCAACATGTAATTCTGAAGTATTTATAGAAGCCTTTGCAAGGCCATCATACACCTACCAAGTTCCACAAGCAAAGTAAAAGAATTTTCGCGAATTCGCATAAAGGTCAATTCACGTCCGTCTAGCGACCAAAAACTACCCTGCTAACGATAAGCATAACATAAACTGACTAAGAAGAACGAGAGATATAAACCACACAAGTTCTTCTAATGGCGGCAAGGTGCCACGTTCATCCAACATAACGTTTGTGTGTATTCCGGAATTTCTAACTATTAGTCATAAAATCCCAACTAACGCCAGCAGCCACATGTTGCAATTTAGGTCACAATTTCATGGTGCAAATTAAGCTCATCTACACTTAAACAATTCTGGGAAGACACGACATGAAATGATTCTGTATTAACATTTTCCTGCCCTCGCTAGATTCATAGTCACACTTGAAGCTATACAAAGAGTGCACTCTGCAATTTCATTCTGTGTATCCCTAATTGCTCCACCAGCCCCAGGCTTGGCTTTACTAGCTCAAACATCAAAACAGCTTTCTGATTATTGCAAAGCTATGTGCAAAAGTGCAAATCACCTTCTTCCAACAGCAAAAATCAAATCAATCCCTAACCTTCTTTTGCGGAACTGACCCTGTAAAAAAGTGAAATGGTGCGTAAGCCTCACGTTCTTGCAAAATATCAAAGTCAAGGTATCTAACGCCTACTGCGTACCAGGATAATTTTCGATGCTATCTGAGGACATTCCTAAGACAACTTTCCTACGCGTATTTGACAGACTGCTTCCCTCAAACAGACGCCACCTCCTGCTATGGCACTACCTTGACCCTGGGAATGGGCAACTAGAACGAAAACACATAAATCTATTTGCCACTAAAGCGACGTTTGGGGAGATGTGAAACTTCTTCTCTTCTCCTATTGCTTCTAGCAAATATGCGAGATCCATCCTTCCAACAACTTTTATCAGACTTACCATCATATCTCGCATCTTCAACCCATGATAATGCTCAAGACAGGATTTTGCTTCGGAAGTCTCCTAGCATTGTTTGGTAGCTTCCCGTAGACGCAGCTGTTTTCTAGAAATACACATATATTAGTTCCCATCCAAATCAAAACCTCTAAAATCATATCTAACAAATGCCAGTGTAGGAAACCGTTACCTTCATTCACGCTCACACCAATGACTTCAGATTTGTTGTCCTGAAATTTAGAATCGTATTGCTTTCACTACAAACATCAAGTTCTCAGATGACATTAGTTTTCTGATTTCTAACCTTTGAAAACCTTCCAGCTCGCCTGCAAACATGAGGGTCACTCCACTCGGCACGCCAACAAGTCCTGCAACAAAGAAAAGAACCAAAACAATAAAGTCATTCCATGTAAGTCTAATCTTTGCACTTTCAAAGCCCTTACACGAATAGCGGGCCATAATTCAAACACATTTCCAAATGATTTTCCTTAGACGATTACAACCGGGTAGTCCTGGAACCTTCTTCCGAATATCCGGGCGACTACATCAATGCTTCGTACGTCGATGTAAGTGAACCAGTCGCTTCTAAAAGAAAACAACCACCATCATATCACATTTTCAAATAGTTTACTTCCAATGTTGTAGAGCTTACTGAAACCAAACGCTTACATCGTGGCTCAGGGTCCAGTCGAGGCTTCCGTTGATGACTTCTGGAG
>JAQGBJ010000797.1:0-31631 GCA_034698345.1 Sphaeridia pumilis | reverse complement strand
GCTCTTTCACAAATTGGCCTAATCGGATCAACATGTCCGGACGTAGCAAGAGCCTTCCTTGTCGGAATAGGATTAGATTGTTACCTTGTTTTCTAGCTCCACCAAAGTCAATTCAATTCAACCTAAGCCTTCCATTTATAATGCAGCCAAATTCATCACTACAGCTCTTCCAGGCAGCTTTCAAGCGTTTTCTTCAGTTTTGGCTTTTTCCTGCTCACAGTCAAACTTGGACGTTATCCAACAGCTTAATTCAACAAGGCAACATCTGATTAGCCATCTGAGAGAGAGGAACAGGTGTGAAGAATTAATTCATACATGAGTTTATGATGCCAGTCGAGCCTCAATTCTTGTTTAAAATCTTGGTCATCCAAGCCACAAGAAAGAAATTACACGGAATATGATCACCATCTCAAAATCGTATTATATTCAATATTCACAAAAGTCGTTGAACAACTAAACAATTATGACAAGCAATAGACAGGTTCTCCGTTCACTTATCACATGTCTTTTAAATTGTACAAATGCCTCATTATTATCCCTTCAAATTAGATAGACACATGTCATGGGAATTTATCGCCTAGTCAAACTTGTTACTGTAATTATCAATTAAACACGTCAACTTTTTACAATCTTGCATATTAAATTCTACACACAAGTAAATTTCGTCCAAGAATTATTGACAATCAAATGATATGATTTCGGATAAACTTTTTTGTATTACTTACAGGACGTGCAAAAAGATATTCTTTACAACTCGTGGGAAACCAGTAACGGAAATACTGGTTTAATTTGCCATGATTGCTTTCAAAGACACGCCTTCAACATCAATGATAGCCTTCGACGGCAGCAACTGTATCATTCTCACTCGAAATTTGTCACCAACCGCCATTCAATCTTTGTAGCCAGCAATTTGTATAGACAAAATGATAGTGTTGCCCCTGAGCGACCTTATTCTACATACATGTACAAGAAGGCCCTTGAATTGTGGCCACAGCCACAACAGTCCTCAAGTCCCTCCAATCATACAATAACATACAAACAACTTCTCGTATTTATAAAAGTGCCGAAAGAAAATTGTATCGTTTTCCATTGTATGCCCTAATCCATACAATTTTTGTCACTTGAGTCAGCCGTCAGGGCACGATCTCGGCTTCAAAACAAATAATACACTTGAAACTTTTTTCAATTCACTACAATAATTGTATATCATTTGAAGAACAGACCTCAGCCTTAACTGCCTATGGAGCCTGCGGACGCTTTTGTAACCCGAAGCGCCGGGCGGTTTCGGCGGTCTTGGTCGGTCTTTGCCACCTTGTAATTTAATGTCGAATTACAATAGGCTTTAAATTGATACTGTTGCAATTGAAGAAGCTCCGATACTTACAGATACATTGTATCGCTTTTTTGTCGGAATATCAAATGTAAAGCAATGATCCCTATATTTAATGATGATGATCCATCTGCCGCTAAGGGCCTGCAACTGGGTCCATATTATTTTTTCGGGCCTGATTCACACACCGCTTAATCCCCGTGTACACATTTATCCGGTTTCATTCATCATTAGGGCATGTAGGGGCCGAAGCTTATGTGAAAGTACTAAAGAAACAATCTGTTGACTTCCGATAGCCCTCCATGTCTTTGAATGTAAGTGGCGGCGGTGTGGGAATCATCCGGATTTTCAACACCTCTTCTTTCTGGGTACAGTGGAAATTACTGAAAATTACCTAAAGACCATTAGAATCCTATAAACCTATTTCGGAACTGAAGCATGAATTTTGCCGGGGTCTCTAGAATTTTTTAAGGTCCAAATGGATCCATTAGCAGGGGTGATGAAAATCCATGGATTACGCCATTTCAACTAATAATAATACAAACTGTTTGGAGGAAACCAACCGACATAATATTCTATTACAGGATTTTGACACACTAGACAAAAGCGCCGTAAGAGCCTAGACAAATTTCTCTTGTTCTTGATGATCCATTCTACCAGATTACTTTACAGGTTACCGCATTCAAAAGTATGATGTATATGATCTGATGATCTGTACGGAAAATCAGGATCTCCTTTGCAATCCAGCCTTTTGCCGACTGTCGGCGGAATCTTAAGTAAACTTTGAAACCTTAGGAACAATGGCCAGGTATGAACACTTGACGGCTTTAGCACACAGGTACAATCGAAAATACAAGAACTGCATGCGCCCAAAAGACTGTTGAATTCCCTTACTTAACATTGAAATAATGCTTTTACTTGGCCTATATAACATCAAACATCAACAAAAATTAAGTTGCACCATTAAATAGCCTCTGCCGACAACTTGTATGAGCTCAAACATTTTGGAACATTGAGGACTTGGACTTTCAATCAAAAGTTTCCTTTTGAAACTATCGACCATCACAGAAAACCCAACATTAAACATTTAATTAATAGACAACAATATTTTAATATGAACTAATGGCATGGCGAAAATGGCGAGAGAGAATTCCTTCAATCTTTTGGAGTTGGGCTTGTGATGACGCTTGAGGCTTCATGTGCTTTTCCATTGGAGTTAGCTTCATTTGCGGCCTGGTCAGTTTCTGTGATGTCTTCAACGACTGACGATTCTGGTTCTTGAACTGACGACTGAGCCTCTTCATTTTTTATTTCAGCAGCAGTGGCTCCCTCTTCCGCCTCCATTTTCTTCTCCTCAGCTTTTTGTCGCCACTTGACCAAATTTTCCTGACACCCAGCCAACAAAGGTTCCGTTTCTGGGATCAATTTATGAAGAAGCTCGTAACAGGTAACGCAAATACCGGTCAGGAACCCGACCTGGAACAAAATGAGACTTCAGTTGCATTGATTCGACTTGCATTTTCCTGATGAAATTTTCTTTTTGTGTACCTGACTCTTGGGCAGCTGTTCAGCCTGGTCACGGTCCATCATCGGAATGGGCCTCCGACCCTGCAGCTTTTCAATATCACCCTGCTCCCAAAACTCTTCGAATATCACCTTAACAGTCTCAACTTGGACTTCCCACGGTTTGGAGCTGGCACAGAGATCGGCGGCTGTCATCGCTATGGCTTGTGCAAGTAACCTGCATAAAAAATGGGTTAAGTTTCTAGACAATTCTTGAAACATTTTCTAGTTGTTCACATTAAATACCTATGCTGTGTATTCGCCCAATCAAAGTCGCCATCACTGAGGATGCCACTCAACTGGCCCTTGTATTTGAAGTAGAGCGCCAGATCCGTAGCTAAAATGCAGTGTTTTATATTGCCCAAGACTTGCTTGTACTCTTCTGACGACAGTTTCGAAAATATATTGAGCCCGTCCTGGAACATTAATATAAAAAATAATACCTGAATTTTTTCCCCGAAGATATTTTTAATCAACTTACCTGCTGAAGTATCGACACAGTCTGATTGAAATGGTGATGCTCCAACGTTGACGTCGTATACATGCTCGCTAGTGGACTAGCAGTGTCGAGCATAAACTGGTTGTTGCGCCCTCTATGGTCCAAGTCGTGACATAAACTTCCAACATACAAAGCCAGACACTAGAGGAGAACCGAATCAACGTTTTAATCCCGTGCCTTCTTGCTCTATGATAAATATATTTCATCCGATTTTTTGAAATTTCCGCCCGTCCCTTACCTCCAACGGCTTGAAGACCTGCGTCTTCTTGAGTGTGCAGTACATACTATGCGCTACAGTGAATCCATGAGCCCAATTGTGGTACGGCACTCGCCGATAATTCTTTTTAACTGTGACTACGAAGCGAAGAAGCGATTCCAGTTCAAACCTGGACAGCCCGAAGAGATCTACAAACATGTGAATCGCGTAATGCACTTTACGCTCATCCTCCAACCTGATGGTCACAAATCTGTGCCTGCAACAATTATTATCGCAGGTCATATAAAAAACAAGGAAACTTGCATTCAACCAAACAACACTAACGTTCATCAATCAATATAAAAGATAAATGCCATAACAAAAACAAGACAAACAAACGCTAGACTCACTCTATAATATCCGGTGGCGGCACATTCGCATCCAGCTGCGTCCGCATCAATTCAAACTCTGCATCGTTGCACGTATTGTGGTACGCCAACACTTCAAGCGCAACCTTGAACTTTTGCTCCGATTTCCGTATCTTGTCATACAATTTGGCATGATGGAGAGCAAGCCCACAGTAAACTGCAAACGTCTCAAAAGCCTCAGCGTCGTCGTCGTCAAAGACGCCGTTCCCAGATCGCTTGTTCACCATCTGAACCACACCGATGACCTGACCTCGAATGAAAATCGGCATGCACAGAATCGTCTTGGTCACGTAGCCAGTCACCTGGTCAATGTTTCGATTAAAGCGCGGATCTTTGTAAGCGTCTTCGATGTTGAGCGTCTCGCCAGTTTTTGCGACGATTCCCGCTATTCCTGTACCAATTTTGAACCTGTAAAAACAGTCGTGAAATTTCAGAATCTTTCAAATCAAAGAAAAATTTTTATATTAATTTTTGAACATATCAGAGTTCATAATCACCTGATTTCATTTTGGTTCGCAGCTTCTTCATCCTCTCCGACACTTCCGCCCATGTCAAACAAGCGCGCATAAAGCTCGCCGCTCTTGTTATCGATGAGAAAGAGCGAAGCGCGGTCTGCGTCCACCAACTTTTGGGCAAAGTTCATCACTTTTTTTATCAAAGTGTCCATTGAGACCATATCTTGGAAAATTGACCTGAATCATCATATAAAAGCATCCATTCAATTTTTTATTTAGACTGATCATTCTGTATTAGTTAGCTGGATCATCATCAGTATAAATATCCGAGACAAATCTTGTCAGAAGTTTTGTAATTATCCTCGTATTGTTATTATTATATCTCCCATAAGCTTAATCCTTGTTTGTTTGAGAATATAGCTTATCAATAAAATAAAACCTCTTGGAAACCTTGCTCTACAATTAAATATTGTGTTCCACAAATTAATAGAAACTTCTGTAAATTATATTATACTTGAAACGACCTACTGAAAGAATTCATTCCATATTTATTGTTCAGTGCATTAAAATCCAGAATCTGTAATCCTCAAATATATATACTCCACGGCCCTAGTCTTTTCTATTAACGGCTCTGCATAAATATTTACGACCTTTCGCAAAAGCTTTAATCCTGCTGCATTTCGGAAATGGAATAGGCCCTACACTCTGCTTGATATTGCCAAAAGTTTTCATGATTTCCCGCCAAATTGCTTCACGTACAAAACCCCCGTCGTAAAACCAAGGTCATAAAATATCATCCAATAATCGCACCTACTCTCGCAATAACGTTTATTGCCAACCTACACCTTGCAAAATTACGAAGTCCCAAGGTCGTAAATATGTTCCTAATAATAAGGTACTTTACTTACTTGACCATTCCGAGGAGAAACTCATTGAGACTCTTTTGGCGCTCGAGGTAATCTCGTTGAGTAAATCTGTACCTATCCCAATATTTCTTGACGTGAGCGTCCACAAAGTCAGGGTTGCTCAGCAAATACTGCTCAATCTTGGTGTCTGTTGTCGAGGCCGAGTCTTCATCGCCTGTCAAATTCAAGGAAAAAATACATTAAAAATAATCCGATACAAATATTTACCTAAACACGCTACCTATAAGTAAGTGTCTTGGAAAACATTCTTCGACAACAACAACAACGAATAAAAATAATCATAACAAAGTTTTATAATCCATCACAGATCAAAACCAGACGACAAAAATTTTACTTCTTCAAACTATTTACCTTTTGCCTCTTTGTCGGACTCGCCACTTTTTTCTTTACCTGTGACAACAACAAAAGCATTCAGATTACACACGAATTCAATTTTCTGAATTTTACTTTTAACTATATTTTTGCGATAAAATATTCACTTATTCCAACCTCTGAACCCAATAACCACTTATGACTTACCACAACAAGACCCCATTTTGCTAATTATTATCGTTTCTGCACCTTTAACAGGCTGTACAAACACTCATACCACTTTGAAAAATTTCCCGCCAACTTTTTTAAAACCCTTTTTGAATTTCTCAAACTTGGTACAACTATAGAAACCACATCAGCTGCTAAATTAAATAGTACTGTCAACTCGTATCCTTCATCCAGACAAAATTACATTTCCGCCTTGATAAACGTCACTCGCTATAATCACTTTCACAACAAAAAAGACAGCCACATACAGCTATAGAAAATCTCACAATCAGCATCCGTCTGTCAACTGTCTCGTTCGACTTGAAAAACAAGATTCTTGTTGTGAGCCCCAACTACTATTTCAGTAACAACAGCACCAACACCATTGATGACCTGCATCGAAATCAAGTAGGCAATCACAGGAGCAGAAACGCTTTCACTGATTAAACTCATGTTAACGACATGAATTTGCTTTCCTTGCTGACCCTGCACTTTCACTCGTACAGCGTTTCTCCCGTATGGGACTGCTTTCTTTCAGTACTTGCACTTTTCCCCTGTGTCTTTGGTTCTCCCAGTACTTGCTGTTAACAATGAACCAAAAACCGGCTATTTCAAACAAATTCTTCCCTGATTCACTTCAATTAACAAAATCCCCTCGGTTTCCCAAAATCTCCTTAAGGACAAATCTCTTTCCACTAATTGCGAATATCCGTTTCTGTGCCTTGCGGCCCACTAAAAGCGGCGTGTCCAACAGGTTCTTTGTCTTCTCTGCTATTTAATACGTCCACTTTACCCTTCTACGGAATAATACCGACTGACTCGCGTCAAGAACAACAAACACCATTTACTAAGAGAGAAACGTGCGGGAATTCTAATCAAGTGTTTCACTACAACTGTGAAGCTGCTAGTTCCAACATTGCTCTTGGTCTAACAACATGAGCATCGCTTCTAGTTTGAGCTCTTCTAGTAGTAGCATACGCACCACTTTGTCTTGTTCGTCTCTATTATTTGTTTTCTCTCTTCTCGCCTTCTTCCCTCACACATCCCGTAGCAATAACAAACGACGAGGACGACGACGCTTTTGCAGCGTAAACACATAATACGCTTTGCCCACCAACACTTTTGCCTCAAGCAAAAAGAAGAAGAAGCAGCAGCAGCAGCGTCAATAAGCGTCCTCGTTGTCAAGAGAAGGAAAACATGTGGCCAAATCATAGATACCTCACGTTCAGCACACACATTTCAACCTTTTAGCACCATCCACTACATCAACAACAAAATACAAGTGTGCTCTAATGGAAACTACATATGCTGTCAAAAGCTCATGTCATATAGCCTTCTTGCCGTCAAAAAACTTGTGGATTTTCAGATGTATAAACAAGTATTTCTACGTATACGCTTTTTGTCCAAGCAGAAACTTTTGCTATGGTCGACTAGCAAAATACTGCTGATGCTACTAGCTAATTACAAAACTTTTGCCCTTGCCCAGCTTCATTTATAGTACAAATGAGATACGTGACAAAATGCTATAACTGGCGAAAAGAATTACCAATTAACAGCAAACGAGACTTCATTACACAATCTTGCTATAGTTGTTATATCCATGAAATTTCACCATCTTTCCTCATGTCCGAAGCTTATATATTTGTATGTACAAACGGGGATTTACCTGGCTTTGAACCAGCAAACAAATTGGGACTACTAGCCAGCCTCGCCCTGGAGCTTTTCGTCGTTAGCGATGGAATCCCACTTGCTCTCCGTAAACTCAGGTATGCCAGCGAAGCGCCCGCTGACGTCAGAGCGCTTCCAGTAAATCCGGGCGAGCTTGGGCTTGTTGGTCTTGAATTTGTGGCAGAAATACAGCTTTGATGATACCGCCGAGATGACGAGGAAGCACCTCCGGCGCCACCACTGGAAGCTCCTGGAACGCCCAAAGAAACTCCGGCATTATTATTCCCGTTGCTCGGCGACGGCGAGAGAGGTGAAGCTGGCGATGGAATACGACTTCGACTTCGAGGACGCCCACGGGCAGGAGATGCGAGTCGAGATGACGGACTTAGCAAGTTTTCTGATGCTCCAGCAGCAGAAGGATCCAGCGTCTGGTATTCTCCTGCAAAAATTATATTACGATTCGGATTCAGAATCACGTCATCATTAGTCGCTATTGTACTTTCTTAGGTTATGAAACGGTATTCTTGGTAACGGCACGCCTTGCTTTTTGTCCACAGATAAACATATTATTTTTCATCCTTCCACACATGTACCATGCTGAGCCATATATTTTTATCTCCAAATACAAATATACTTCTCACAAGTAACGTCTTTAATGCCATATGACATTTGTCCATATTTTTTACCTTTCCCGCTACGTCTAAAAAATGACAGATTCACGTGATCCAAACACACATGTGTCAGTCATTATTTCTGTTGATCCACCACATATTGCCAGCGTTTTTATCCCATTTATACATATTTGCAACCACCGTAGCTATTTTTAGATACATCTTTTTTATTTAGCATTGCTAAATTTGCCGTCAATTATATTCTCAACTGTTCCAGCTAAAAAGAAGATCCGTATACGCACCTACCTACTACAGAAGCTTTGTCGTCACAAAGTTACATGTCTATTTCCATCTATGAGCTCTACAAAAGGGAATTAGTTACATTGACGCTGCTTTCTTTGCTCGGTTCCGCCGCATATGTAATCAAGTCGAATCCGCATTTTAACAATAACATTTCCGTCTGATTTACATTGATTATTTTTCTGTCTGCTGTATGTATTTTTACTTGGAACACAATAAGAGTGTTATTAAATGGATTGCGAAACCAGTATCGTTAAAGCTAATTCTGTTGTGCAAGCGCTACTGCGCTTTGTTGAGTTTAAATTATTCAGCCAGCAATGACAGACTTTAAATCTAGTGCATGAGGTTTGTTCTGAAAATATATAGGCAAGACTCTTTGGCTGTTTGCGTTCTTTGCTGGATTAACGTGCCGGAAACTAATGCTTTTTTTAACCTACTCTAGATTCTGAATTGATAAATTTAAGCCACTTGGAATACAGTTGAGTTGATGTTCACGACATCTGGCGGTTTATAAATTTACTTGTATAAACTTTTTTACTGCTTTTTCCTCTTACAAAAATTTAATTCCCATGTATTGTATGACTCTTATGCTCATGACATTTAAAAAATGCCAATTTGCTCTCCTTCTTCCAAAAATTTCGAGAATACATATACTGTACTTTACCTTTGAGCTGCAACGGCGGAAGTTTTCTCGATCGACTGGATTTCCGTTCTTTGGTAATGGCTTGAATTGTAATATCCGTTCCTCTCGATCCACCGGAGCCCACCCGGCTTACCACGATTTGGATCTGCAAAAACAACAATTTATTTTAACGGTCTGGTGGTTTCAGACTTTATTATAGGTTTTTATATTCTTGTAGACAAGTTTATTCAACCTTTTCTTTTGCTTTTTAATTTGTTATCTTCATAACTTTTTCCGGCCCATAATCCATAAATACCAACTTGGTTCTGCCTTGTAAATTAAGAAGCTTGAATTTTTCTTTTTACGTACCTGATCAGCATCCGCTATCCGAAGATGTGAAATGCAATTATTGCTCATGGTGATTCAACAGTAGTTTTGTTCGATTCACACGCTGAAGGTATTTTGGACCAAAACTTCTTAAACTTGCTAATACTCCCAAGGTTCTAATCAGACTAGTCGGAAATTGCAACTTTTGTAGCGACTTGCACTGTATCACCAGCCAATCAACTTTGATCAAGAAACAAGGAGAAAGTTTCTCCAGTCCTTGTGCCTGATCAACCAGTTGATTCCGGAAAATCCACTTGATTCACTTAATGGCTCCGATCCGCATAGTAGCTACCATAACCACACACGTTTTCCCTTCTTGCGACATATTGTCATTTTATTTTGATTAATCACTTAATTTCCCTTCTTCATGCTTTAATACGTGAATGCAGAAGCATGGATGGATGGACTTTTCCTTTGGGAGAAAGCCAACTGCTGCTAGAAACGAACACACACCCAACACAAAATGTCAGCCACCAATTCTGTCCTTATATACTTGACGGAAATTTCATTACGACCGCCACCGCCACTACTAATTTCTGACGTAAATGGCAAATGGGCAAAATGTAATCATGATGATATTATTTGGACGTTTTCTATATACCTTTGGTCTCGGACCTTACGCAACCTTGCAACAAACGGGCCTCACAGCGGGTCACACGACATTCTTTTCCCCAGGAGGTTCCGCCAACAACTACATGACGGCAAGCAGAATCAAATCAATTTATCCCACACACAAAGCTCAACCGGATAATGGTATTGCCTGTAATAATATTTTTATGATGACGACACAACCGTATAGAAGAACACAAGAAATGGAGAAATGAAGTCAAAGCGCCAAAAGAGAGAAAGCACGGCGAGCTAAATGGCATCACATGAATTGGAGCGAGCTTTTACCATAGTTGGCTGGTCAGGTTACAAATGGCAAAACCGTTGACGTAGTTGGAAGAGAGCGAGAAATGAGGCAATGAATCGTAAAACTTTGCCCAGTTACGGTACTACAATCGTGACATATGTGGTCAAATGAAAACGTAATCCAGAATGTTATGGACTGCAGATACAATGGTCGTTTTGTGGCAAGAGCCTGTAGGTAACTTATACCAGTTGATGAAATAAATATTACTTTTAATGGTCTGTAAAAAAGCTTTGATATGAAAATTCGTATAGAAACCGCCTTCTGGGATAGATAGCGCCACTTTCAAAAATTTAAATCTGTACAATATTTTTCCGACCTTGATGTTGGAAAACATTTTTTGAATTACGTACACCTGTTCCTCCAAGCGCCATTACGCCTGTCAACATCAATTACACTTGTCCAGCATCAAAATCTCGCCATGGAGCCAATTTCGAAATCTTGTTCATTAAAACCATCTGCGACCCTCGTCGTCACCTGAAAAGACCATTAGCTGCCGTTACATAACAAACTGCCAACAAGGAAAACTTTTCAGCGATTGCCAAAACATACGGCGGTATTGGCTCCGCTCACCAGTATTTTTTCGCTAACCTACCGTAACTATCTGCAAGTGTATCTAAAATATATGAATACAAAATACAACCTCGACAGCCAAACAAAAACACCAAGTTGGCGAAATTCGCCGAGACAAATTGCCAAATGATACGTGCGCTTCGTCTCAGCATCAAGAAAGATTTCTGATGCACAATTCCATTGAAGCTCCCCGACAGAAACTAGGGATTCGGAGCGGGAACAAGTCATAGCAGAACCGCCACATGGAAAACCACTACTCAGCCAGTGAGTTTTGAAATCACAGCATCAGATGTTTCTCTCTATTCTGTGTATCTGTGTATAAAGTATAGATACGGATCGTGTACCGTGAACAGTTGGAGATTCAGTGCCAAGACTTTTAATGTGTATTAGTTTAATGACTTGTATAAAAGTTGGTTCAAGTGGACAACTCACAGTCAGATGTGTTCAGGCAGCTGTTGAAGAAACACCATCGTTGTGAATAAGTGTGAAAGTTTTGAAGAAATTTTGTAACAAGTAATTTTGTTACAAAATGCCTCCGGCAGAGCCAGTCGAGAATTCTTCAAATTTAACAGAAGATAGCAACAACAACGGTAAGAACGTTGCGCGGCGTCTTGAAAATTCAAACTTCGCGCACGCTGCTGAAGAAGGCGGCGGCGGCGGCCCGGTGAGTTGGTGGAATGGTTTTGCAGTGTTGTGTAAACGTTATCAAAATATTAACAACAGTGAAAGTAACGGCCTTAACGAAAAAATTAGGCCAGATTGGGTTGTTCCCGCTTTTGTTAAAATTTCGGCGTCAAATTCTGCTCAAGGTAAAATTTGATTCGTTTTTACCAGTTTATAATTTTTAATCTGTAATTGTAACCTTGAATATCGAATCAGGATTTCAATTAAATTTCGGACTTTGGGATTTTTCAGATAACGAAATTCGACTCCATCTCCTCCACTACATTGTTGACAATGTCGACGGAATCCCTTGCATTGTTCAAGCTTTGGAGGTTACTTGCGCATTTACTTCAAAAAATTACCCGTAGTCACAACCCTTTGCTAATTTCGTTTCTGCAAATGCTCCTTTTATCGACAGATACTGTTCGTTAACGACATGATTTTTTATTACGTTTTTTACAGGCTGCTGTCAAAACATCTGCTGCCGTTGACCTATCGCAAGTTTTACGGGAGTGTACCAACCCTAGAAACGGTGAGTTGTCGATGTCACTTGGATAGCGAAGTGCAGCCGTACCAAATGCCAGCAAGTATTCGCCAAACTGTTGATGCAGCAGGCGTTAGATTTTATGATTAATGTTTTTCGTGATAGATACAAAGGAATTCTTAACGTCGCTCACTTTAAAATGGCATCATAGCTCGTGGCTGTAGTTGTAGGCACTCTGCCAAAATTTGCTAAAGACCAACTGCAAATGTAGGAAAGGTGAATTTAACCTTGTGATGAACCAACACATGTTTTGACATGTTTCAAAAATGTTTTCATCAGCTCTTCGAGGTGACAGCGTACGTAGACAGTGTAAACACTTTGGGCACAGGACACTTTCTCCGATTTTGTATTTTTAGAAGTGCAATTACAAGGAATTTTTGTGAATGTTGTGAAAACGTTATAAATTCAACTTTTTATCAAACCAAGTGACAGAAACATTTCACCTCCCACGCAATATTTCAACAAATTCAAATTACAAAAATTCCAGGTGTCCTCCGAACTACCGCCGTTAGAACGTTGATCGACGGAGATTTCCTCGAGAAACTCTTCAAAATTTTGGCAGACTTGCAAGAAGCTGATGGGGCTGTGTCTATCAAAGAGGACGTTGTTTTTACAACAATTAACATTGTCTGGGTCCTATCAGCAATGGTTCAAAAAGGTTAGCGAGAAAGTATGCATTATATTTAGCGCTTGAATGCCCTTGGCAAGGTCGTTGATTATTTTGCTCTTTGTTTTTGCCACCAGATTTTATGTTTGTGGACAAAGTTAGGGGAATGTCAAAGGTGAAATTTTTTCACCATCTTACAAAAATGTACTTCTTCGGGAAGCACTCTGCTCATTATCCGTTTTTGAAGATTCTGAGGGCGTTTTGTAAAAACAGTGAGTAACAATTCTTTGAAACTGTTCAGTCTGTCAAAAGCTTTTCAGACAATTTTTAATCCAATTTTCAGAATCAGTATCGCTGATGCTGGGAAAAGACAAAATAATGAAACTATTACAGAGAGTCATTTGCACTTTCAACAACCAACCGTCATCAAAATTAATGATGGCCATCGACATTCTCAGCTACTTAACTTTACAAAGTGCGTGGGCGTAAAGATGAATAGTTTAAATATTTTTTGGCAAGTTAATGTTACTAATTGGTCTCGAATTCCCATGAGTTTAGAAGAAAATTGTCATCGGTTTGTAAAGCAAGGCTTGGTGATTTCGGTGATGCGGGTATTTGCCAACTGGCCTTTATGGAGGGGCAATTTGGTCAAGTTCAGCAAAAGGGTTCTGAGCATTTACTCACACCTTTGCGTGACATGTAAGTTTTTGTCAGAACTATAAGAACAGGAATTTTTTCGTCATTCGGAGTTTGATTGATTTTTTGCAGGCTTGGGCAAAAAAGCACTGGCCAATTCCGAAGCTTTGGACTACTTGAAAAAGTTTTGCCTCGACGCTCCAAGTGATAAGACATTGGACATTGTGATCTCAAAAATTGTCACTGTTGTCTACAGAGCCCTAAAAAAAGACACTCTTCCCATGGATGATCTCAAGTCAGCGTATAGATTCGAATTCCCCGAAGCTCTGAAGCAGAGAATGGTCTGCAAAAACAATAGCAAAGATTCTGGTGCTAGCAGCAGTGATGACGAAGAAGTCAAAGGCGATGCTGACGAAACTGACGATGAAGACGAAAAAGACAGTGGTGACGATGAGGAGGATCTCAACAATAATAAAGTTGCTGAAAGTGACGATGAAAATTCTGAAGATATCGACGTAGCTGACAATGAATCGGTTATTTTGAAAAGCGACAAACCGAAGAAAAGCAGCAAGCCTGCAAATAACGGAGGTGGCGATTGTGTCCAACTGGTCCAAGGATTTGACGAGCTTACAATGAACAAAGCCAGTTTGTTTTTTAACGAATTCGGAGGAATCCCTGACTTTGGTGGCAGTGAATGGTCCAGCTATTTTGATGACGAATATCAAATCCCACCAAAAATGGTTTTGCCTACATCGCAGCCCATCAAGTTTACTTCCGGTGCAAAAATTCAAGGTAATTTAGAAATTATGTGGAGATCCCAAAAGCTGCAGATTTTGGCATTTTTTCTATTTTTGAATGTATTCAGATCCGTTATGCACATATGCCCAAGTATCAAACAAAATCGCGAGTGTTGCTCCGTTCATCAAAATAGCTTATCCTGATTTTGTCATGGCGTATGGCGCTAGGCGCATTGAGTACTTGAACCAAAATTCTGACAAAGCTATGATCCGGTAAGTTTGAAAACATTTACTTTTCGAAATAGTACCAATGCCAGAAATTAATTGTGAGCCTTCTTGCAGACAAAAACATTTTGCTCACATTTCCCGAGCCCTTCAAGACACCTTCAAAAGCCGGATTGTCTATGACCTTGACACTTTGCTTGCCGCTGATCGTAAAAATTTATCTTGTGGAACCGCAAAAGTATTAGGGAATAACGATGAACAAACTGTGGGAAAGTTTGATGGGAAAAAGGAAAATCCGTCACCGCAGTCTCTCAAGTTTGAATCACGGTTTGAAAGTGGGAATCTGCGGAAAGCTGTTCAGGTAAAAAATATAAACTCCCAGCAGATTTTTAAAAAATCATAAGGGTTTTGGATCTAATATTCAAAAGTTCTCCAGGTTGCTGAAAATGAGTACGACTTGTACCTGAATGCCGACGTCAACTGCGAAGGCAATGTCCAGTGGTTCTATTTTCAAATTAGTAATATTCTGGAAAACTGCAATTACACTTTCAACATTGTCAATTGTTGCAAGCCTGGAAGTCAGTTCAATTATGGTGAGGCAGATTTAGAAACTGGAAGTCCAGGTTTCAAAATTTCCAAAATGACCTTTACATTAAAAATTATTTTTAAAGGTATGCAACCCGTCGTTTTCTCTGTTGGCGATTGCTTGGACGGAAAACCAGGTTGGTATCGAAGTGGATCTCAAGTAAGCTATTTCAGAAACGGCTACCGAAATGCCAAATCGAAAAAGAGAAGAAACCACTATACTGCCTCCTTCACGCTAAACTTTGGTCGTCGTGGCGATGTCTGCTACGTAGCTTATCATTATCCGTACACTTACTCGAGGCTCCTGGTAAGTTGATTTAATTACATTTTAAGCCAGAGAAAATGCTCATTTTCTTGTGTGAGTTTAGGCAGAACTGCGGACGCTGGAGAACATAACAAGTACAAATGCCCGTATTAAAACCAAGTTTCAAGTATTATGCAAGACTGTCAACCAAAATATTGTACCCGTTGTTTCTATTACGGGAAACGAGTCTTCTACATCGCCGCTTATCAAAGTAAGAAATGTTTTATTAAGTTCTGATCTTGTAAATTTCTAGTATGTACCTGAGTTTTCGTTTCAAAAAGTTGAATGTCGATCAAATGATCCTACAACAGTAATGATCTATTTTTCAAAAAATATTTCAGGACCGCAAAATAATATTCTTGACTGCCAGAGTACATCCCGGCGAATCCAACGCTTCCTGGGTCATGCACGGTATTTTACATTCCCTTCTGAGCTACAAAAAGAAGTCTGAAGTGTCCCGACTCCTCGCCAATACTGTCATCAAAATTGTCCCTATGCTTAATGTTGAAGGAGTCATCAATGGATGGTAAAATGCACAAATATTGGTTAAAAATGTAGGAGCCAAAAACTCCAGATACATTGAATCAAAATTTTTAGCCATCGATGCGGCTTGACCAGCGAAGACCTGAATCGACGTTGGATGAACCCTGACGAAAAACTGCATCCTTCAATTTATTGGACCAAGGCCCTCATTGAATACTCTTGCAATGTTCTCAACAAAGTTCCTCATGTATTTTGCGATCTCCATGGCCATTCCACGAGAAAAAATGCCTTCTTCTTTGGTTGCTCCGGTGACAGATCGTGGTCTGAATCCGATCAAATAAAATTTCCAGACTTCTCACAAGTCGAGGTAACTGTTTAAAAGCAACCTTGAAATTAATCGCAAATACCCTGTAACATGTAACTTTGAAATCGCAGCAACTTCCAAAGTCCATGTCAGTCCGAAGCCTCGCTTTCTCGGAAGAATACTGCAAATATGACGTTCAAAGGCACCGCGAAGCTACCGCTCGTGTCGCCCTCTGGCGACAGTATGGGATCACAAGATCCTTCACGCTTGAAAGTACCTACTGCGGCTGCGACCGCGGAGGTCTCAAAGGCTTCAGCCTTGGCATCCATCACCTTAACAAAATTGGCGAGGACCTTGTTTTGGCCCTTGCCGACGTCGTAGCTCAGGATGAAGGAGCTTCAGGTCATGGCCATGGCGACTCAACCAACTTCAACTGTTTTTCATGTGTGAATCACCCCGAATCTTCATCATCTGACGGCAACGATAATATTGAAGACGGGCGTTCCAAAAGCCTTGAAGCTATTCTCAATCGGGAGCCAACGTTAACAACTAAAAAAGGTAAGACCATTTTCCACATGTTTTCAGCAACCACATTAAACTCCATCAACAACACTTACATCAAATTCACACCAGAACAAAAATTTCCATGTCAAAGAATCTTATGTGACGCATGTCATAATTGTGTGGGTTTTATTCCATTCTTTCTGATACCAAAATTTAGTGGGAAATTGATTGAGGCCGACATTAAAAGTCTCGGTTTATCCATCTCCCTCGAGTACGTCAAGATCTCCCTTATATGTACTGTTGTTGATGTTTTACAAAATCAGTCACCCGTTTTAAAAGCTCTTCTTGTGATTAGACAGTTAGGAATGAACGTACACCTTGTGTAGTTCTTGCATTTTAACTTTTGGTAAAAAATATTGTCTTGATGTTGTTGAGTTGCTGAGTGAAGTGTACTTACATTTTTACTTGATGGCCCAAATAATTTCTTGAATTTTCTTTCAGTTCGACTAACAAAGCCAAAGAAACTCCAAAAACGCCTCAACAAATCATTGCCAAATCTTAAATCTCGAAAATCTACAACTTCAAACGCTGCTGGTCGACGTACAAAAAAAAAGAAGTTGATGCAACCTCGACTAAAACCTATCTTCAAGTGATCGATCAACTCGTGTACCTGAAACTTTGTAATAAATACTCATTTTCAAACTGTCAAGGGTCGGCGATTTCAAAAGTATTTTCACTTTTGCTTTTTAATTAAACTTCAAGAAAATTACATCACAGAATTTTGCTAATCCTCCTTCTCAGCATACATGAGAACCACTTGCCGCTTCAACTGTTCGTAAGACACCCACATAATTATATTCCAGGACACAAGCCGACTGAAGGAAGGCCAAAATCCTTTGTAGAAAGCCCCAGGCCCTTCTTTCACCAAAGTTTTGACTGCACAATCAAAAGCTCCTTTGTATTTCCCATTTGCTGAATTCATGTACCGAGTTTTCACGACATCTACCGGAGAGGCACAGATGGTAGCACAGAATCCTGCAAAAAATATGTCGAAACATTAATCCTGGCCTTTATGGCGTTCAATTTCTGACAATCGCTTGCAAATTTATGTTACATACCTGCAATAACAGCTGAAGTGAAATGGCATCCAATGTTATCGCTCATGACGTCACGAGTAATCAAATTTTCCTTGACAAGATCGTAGCACACAATTTCCGATACGTTCACAATAGCGTTTCTTCCAACGTTCGGCAAGGTTCCTGCGAAAATCCCAAACATAGCATAAATGAATATACTGTTCAACTAGAAATTGCTTCAAATTTTCAAATGTTTTTGTAAAAATATACCTCGCCATAACCCATGAACTCCTTCCTTGGCAAAAATCGTCCTATAAGCGTCCCAGGTCCCAGAGTACACTGGACCAGCAATAGTCTTCAAGCATTTTCGCGCTTGGCCCTGGAATCTGATTTTTACAACTTCAGTCGGTTGAGCTACCAAAACGGCTAGGCCTCCAGTAGTCATTCCAGCAAGGACGCGGGCTCCAATGTCCAGCATGCCTCCGCGATGTTGCTCAGTGACTTCAAACAGGAGGTTCAAATTATTTTTGCTTCCATTTGGTTCCATTAGATCACTGATATTTTTAATACCTTTCAATGCATTTTGATACGTCTTCTTTACGGGTTCGTACATCCCAAGCCTCACTGAAGCGAAACACATTTGACGCTGAAGTCCAGCGTTGAGGCCATTATACAGGCTCCTGTTCGTAAGTACATAAAATAGAATTTAATTTCTGCTGTTACTTTTAGAAATTTAGTTCTAGCAACTTACTTGATTCCTTCTTCCTTTGTGATTGTAGCAATTGTTCCAAGAATTCCACGATATTGCACTGTCACATATGGAAAGCCGAGCGATGAGCCGGTTGAGGCCACGCAGTGGCTGACCGCCAATGGAACCGGAATGCGGACTTCGCCTTGTACCTGTTAAATAAATTATGAAATATCATCAAAGCTCAAGAAACAAATAAGTTGCATCGTCATCCATTCCATAATCCTGTTTACAAACACTGAATTCAAGGACGCGTTACTCATAAACGTTGCAATAGAGAAAGGGTTGACAATCAAGGCTATTCTTGCATGTTCAAAGTCCAAAGTTGTATGAATGAAGTTGTCTGTCAACCTGTCTTATCTTCATATGTCATTTCAGCTTTAGATTATCCTCAAATCCAGCTCATATTATTACATCACTAGGTTCACAAGATTTCAGTCTTGCTGATACTTCCGTATGTAAGTACAGAAGCTCCTGACTGACTCCTGTTCTCGATTATGGTTTAAAGTCCAAGGAATGTCTCAGTCAGTGTTTACTATAGCCTGACTGATTGACTGATTGCTCGTAGTCCAGACGAGCTCAATCCAGTTCCAGTCCAAAGGTAAAAAGTTTACAGGCCACAAATATGTCATTTCAAAGTCCAACTATTTAATAGCCTCATCGTAAAGGGTAAAGTGTGACGCTGACCAAGATTATTGTTGACTTGCCAAGTATTACCTCTAACTCTGCAAATGCTTATTCCATATTCAAAGATTCATGAAACGATACGATAGTATTTCCGCTTACTAAATGACGTAAATAGTTTGGCGTCAATTACACTCCACCACACGTGAATGAATAAATAAATAATAAAATTTCTGCACTTCTCCTCACCTGAAGTCGAACTTTTGCAGTGTCCAGTGGAAACGAGACGAAATCTGCGAAGCAAGCCGCTGAGCCGGCTGTCATCAGTTTGACTGGAACGCTCAGAGCGTCGTATCTTACAGCATAGGTGTTTGTTGGAGAAGCCATTTCTGCAAAAATTACATAATTATCGTTCGTTAAGTGTTTTGAATAGTGATTAGCGTCAATTTAATGCCATTGAACAGGTCGAAACCGGAATAAATTATTTATCGGACGGAATCAATCAGAGACATAGCCTTTCGAAACAAAAACCGAAAAATATTTATCAAGACAAAAATATCGATTCTTATGCATTTACAAGCGCGGAAGCTCAAAGTACAAAGTCCTCATGGTTTTTTGGCATGCCATGACATACCTAATGTTTGTAAACAAATGACGGGACAAAGTTCACTCTGGCGGGAGATAAGCTACAGCGTTGACACGAGAGCGTCGCGTTTCAAAGCTTCAAAAATATGTACGTCTAGTGATATTGAACACTTGCTAGACACCGTTCAAATAGAAGACCGCTATTGTTTGTATGCAAACACGTTTGCCTGCTCTTTCTGCTTTTATTATTAGCTTTTAGTCAAAATGTCATCTTACCTTGTTTCTTGGTACGACGAAGAGATGCCCAGATTTTCTTAAGCAGGATATTTTAATGGGATTGAACTATGGTTGACGCAGAACTCAGTGGATAGAAAATTTATTGATGCTTTGGTATTAATTGAATTGAAATAATTCTAACGTCTAATTGGATCACCTAGCAGGTAAAATATGACACTTTGATGTCGTATCCAGGTGTTCGAGAAATCTGTAAAGAACTGATCCCATCGTACGATGGCGATTTCGAGCGAGTGTGAAACTGAAACTACAGTATTTTTGCCTGCTAGCTATTGATTTATTGTTAGTTTTGCCTCTTTTGTCTTTGTCTTGATATAAGCTTAAGCCAGAAGTATGTGTTTCGCCTGAGCTTCTGAACTAAACTGTGCTGGTTTCTAGGAAAGTCGCTCACTAAATAGCCGAAGAAAGCGCCATCAATAGAGGCTTAACCTATAGCCAGAAAGTACAGGAATAAATATACCTTCTGGACTCACATCTCTCGGACGGGTTTCGTTCTCCATTGACTTAATGCTATGCTATATGAATTCAACGGGTTATTTTGCTACTATTCTTAATCGCTTGACTCTCGCTCCTGTTGCAAATCGATGCAAAATGCCCTTTGAAAGTTGCGCAGTTTTCAAATACTGCCGATTTGTAATTCTGCGAATCTTGATGATGATAATGACAGCATTTCATAATTATTCTTCAACTTAACACACATGATCAACAAATACTTAATTGCGAAAACACATGGTTCGATAGCTAACTACTAACACTCGCATCCATCCAGTCAGCGAGCGTCGGGATTGAATCCGTTTGAGGTATGTCGTCCATGTCAGCGCCACCTGTAGCAATTTAAATTAGAAATGAACCTTGAAGTGCTCAATACACAAGCAAAAAATTTACCTGGACACTCCTTTTTGTACATTGACTGAATCATCATTACGTCACCATAAGTCAGCTTCTCCCTTTGACCCATCCGACCTCTGAATGGCCTTGGTTGAGCATCTGTGCTCTGTGAATTTAAGAAGACACACTCACTATATTCCTCATATGCTATCAATCCTATTATCCCGTTTTGAAAAATACCTTTCTGACAATTGTTGCATCCCCATTGATGGAATTCGCCTTCATACTGTAATGCATGACACTGCCGTAGTTGTACGGAACGCCAAAGTCTTCGGCCTTGATCCTGTTGTCTTTGTTCTTGTTAAAGTTAACCCTGGTTCTGTCTCCTGTAATAAATTCAAAACGTTACGAGTTTTAAGTTAGTGTCGTTAAAAAATAATCGCTAACTCTCTTTCAAAACGGTACTGTCTCCGCCTTCTCCTTCATAAATATTCGCATACAAAAATCTCTTACTATTACATAATTATAGATTTTAGCTCGCTGGAAGGCGCTTCAGCAGTCAAGACATCAACATTTTAAAAACTCATTTACCATCCTTTAAATTATCCCACTGGATATCCACATACGAATCCCTGTCATCTCGAGCATGTTCATGGAAGAAGCCAATGCAGTGTACCAGTTCATGGAGAACATGGCCTGCAAATGTCGGCTTCCCACATTTACCACTCGCAGGATCCAAGTAGATCGGCTATCAATTTTCAAAAACACTTCATAAGTGACCATAAAAACTATGGTTCCGATTTCCATATTTCAGCTTACCTGAGGTCCTTGTCGAATATTTCCAACGAACGAACTGCATTTGTCTTTGACGTACATAAACTGGACAAAGTTAACATCAGATTTTCTTCGTCTTCTGAACTTGATGCAGGTGTAGGCGGAGATGTAGTCCATCGTCTCTTGTATTTCGTAAACAGATTCAGGGACTGTTTTAATTTCAAAATTACTCACTCAAAGCTTGTAATTGTTTGTTGTGTCAAATTGTTGGACTTACAAAACTCTGGCGCAATTTCAAACGGAATCACGCCCATTGGCCACCGGTACGCTTCGTTCATCTGACCCGACCGCAGATCCTTACTCATCATGAACATCATGTCGTCTATTGTAAAGTAGTTCAACGGAGGTCCTGAAAAAATATTTTAAAATTTTGTCGCTTTACTAATTTAAAAATCATGTACTCTTGCTTACCTGGTACAAAATGAGGCCTCCGTCCAGCCCTCACAGCTGCCAATAGGCCGAAGACTGCCAAAACACCTAAATTCGCCAACTTTGTCATTTTTCAGCACTTGCAAAAACTCAACTGATTGAGATTCATCCATCTTCATTCCTTCTGGAGCCACCTGGAATCCATGTCAAGGCCTCTAAAATACGGCCAAACGTATTTGGTTCTGACGTATCCAGATCAATCCATTTATTTTTGCGTCATCAGAAGCGTCTCAAGCTGTCAAGAACACTTGAAATCAAACGTTTTCAGATCGCGTCTTGTGAGACTGCTAACCTTACGTGTGTTCATGTGCTTACAACCTGTGATTCATACCTTGATTTCAAGTCAGTCAGTCAGCTCCTTCGTTAGTCATCGACTCCAAACAGGTTTATAAACCTGAATCAACGCAATTCGCCACATGTTTGCCGCATCCCGTCTTCTTCACCTAGTTTCCTTGACTCTTCTTGTCCTCCATTTCTTACGGCAATTTCAGCTCATCTCACCTCAACTCACCTGTCTTCATTCCATATCCAACGCAATTTTTGCAAAAACTCATCTGCGAATCTGCCTTCATCTCCTCCACACACGAACCAACAACATTCACTCTTGAACATTTCGTTCGTTCTGAATTGACCGTTTCACCGTATCGTTCATTTACTACTGCCGCCGCCGGAAGTTATGTATGTCAAATGTTTCCCTTCTTTTACAGACAGACGTAACTCGTTCCATTGTTGTTGGTTGCATGCGAACTCTCTCATAACAACAATCAACGGAGATATGATATTCCCTCAAAACTAATCCAACAAACCTTTCAGTTCACGAGTAGAGCTCATGGCACAAAAACACTTGAAAACAATCTTGCGTTTTCCGAGAAACAATGGGAATTTGTACCCTTCCCTGTAATCCATTCCACGAAAAAAGTTGATCTTATTTTTAAAATGACCGTCGATAGTTCTTTTTATAGTAGTGGTAGTAGTGATAGTGCCAGCTTTCGTCGAGCAACATCAAAAGTTGGTCAGAAGCATCAAAACAACAAGGTTCCTGTTCAAAAACGCCAAGAATCCAACATGTCTCGAGAAGTATTAGTTATAATTGCCAAAGTCCTCCTATTGTTCCTATTGGAACTCATCGTGCCGTTCGGAGTGACCCTTTTCCCGCTCCTAGCCTTCCCATATGTGGTGCAGTTCCTCTATTCGGGCCCCAAGTCAAAAGTGGGTCCGTTGCTCCAGGGCATGTCGGCCCTGGCGGCCGCCGACGACATTTACAATGCGCCCTTGTACTCGGTGCTCATGTTTTACTTTGTCGAAGGCGACCTCGATGTCAAGCAGCATCGCAAGCTCTTTCGTGACAACGTCATCGAAGCCCGGGATCCCAAAACAAAAGCTCTTCTCTACCCCCAACTTCAGTCGAGTATCACAAGGGTCCTTGGCTACTCCTTTTGGAAATCTGAAGCCAAGTTCAGTATCGACGAACATATGGGGATGGGCGACTCTTCAGTCTTCAAACTAGCGCCCGGAGAGGCTTTGGACGAGAAAGCGTTGGCCAAAACTTCAAACTACTTCCTCAGCAAGCCGTTCAAGGCTGAAAAGAGCCCATGGGAAGTGATGGTGTTTCATGGAGCAAAGTCGCTGGAGTGTGATGCTCCGAAGCAATCTTTGGTCGTCTTCAGATACCACCACGCCTTGTCTGATGGATACAGTATCACACATCTGTTTTCCAGAATCACTACTGGAGACGTTCCAAGGCCGTTAACGAAAAAGTACCAGGTTCCTGTATGGCTCGAGCTACTGAGGTTCTTTGCGTTTCCTTTCATCGGCACGTTTGTCCTGGTTGCGTACATTAGCAAGTATGTCGATCGGAACCGATGGAGATGTAAGGCTGTTGGACGAAGGAATATGAACTTCTACTGCAGTGATTCAATGAAGGTTGACACAGTCAAGGCTGCCAAGGATAAGTTGAAGACGAATTTCAATGCTGTTGTTTTGGCTGGGATGAGCGGCGGGATCAGAAAGTACTTTGAAAAGCGGGACGAACAGGTGCCGGAACAGATGCATGTTGGCATTCCAGTGCCGATACCAGGACATCCCGGAAATGCTCTAACGAATCATTGGTAAGCTACGTTCTGAACAAGATATAATAATTAACGTGAAGCAGATTTGATAATGTTAAATATTTGCAGGACCGCTGTGATCATCAACTTACACATTGATGAACTCAACCCTGTTAAGCGTGCCAGGGCTATTGATCAGGATCTACATTCTCAGGAGACTAGAGTTGTTTCTCAGATTACTTTTCTGGGGTCACAATGGGGAGGAGCTTTGCCTGCATGGATAATCAAGTTGATTTTGAAGAATGTTCTACATGGAAGCACCGGAGCCATGAGTATTTTCCCCGGGCCTACGAACCTCCGATTCCTGACTGGAGAGAAGATGGTCAATGGCGGGTTCTTGTTGGGACCTTTGGAAACTCAAGGTAGTTGATGGAGAAATTTGCAATTTTAAGTGCAATAATATATGGGAAACAGATGATGACAAAATTGTTCTTGTTTTACAGGAATTTCTATAACTGTCATTAGCTACAATGGTAGAATGCGAGTGTTTTTCGGAATGGAGAAAGCTTTGGAAGACGCCGGCCTTGGGGGAAAAGAACTAACAGATTATATTTTCGAGGAAACAAAACAATTAGTTGATAACTGTAACAAGAAAGTGAATTAAAGCGAAAAGTTGTGAATTTAATTGAACCTTACATTTTTTACGTAACCTACAAGGTATGTATAGAAATTATTCTTTAGTAGGTTTTTTGGTTGCAGACCTGTAGACAGAATGGACTTCTAGTGTCAGGATCCCAGCCTGAAGCCGTATAAAGGTGCATGAACATATATGCAGGTGTTTTTCAAGCAGCATGACAAATAGGTGTCCATTGGAGGTTCTTCACAGTTTCGAAGAGAATTCTAAAAAGGTAACAGGACTATAATACACGTTTCTCGCCATTTTATGGACGGCACAAGTCAGTATGTTGGAGCTGAAATGGTGGTCATCTTCCTTTATGCAATTATTACTCTTTCTGAGAGAAGCGACTGTGCGGTAACTAGGGTCGTAATTGAATTAGATGATGATAGTCGTCTGTGTATTAGAGTATGTATGACTTGGAGAAAGTAACCAAACGTAGGTTTTGCATAAACTCACACTTTTGGATTGACTACAAAGCCATATGATTCATATGGCTATACGAAAACGTAAGCCGAGGCCAGAAGTTATTTACATCTTGACGAGATCCGCCAGTGATGTATGCCATACTTGCGAAGCTTGATGTTCGACCGGTTGTTGCAGGTTGATCTTCGTTGTTGGTTGAAATGCCTGATTTTCCTAGGTTCTGTGTACTAGTACTGTCATATCTATCATTAAGTTACTCTGCCAATGACGAACAAACCGACTGCCTAATGGACAGACGAACAGACTGTCGATAAACAGACGAACGAAGACTCAGAACAAATCGGGAAGGTCGTAGTGGAGTTCGCTGTTGACGGACGATGATCAAAAGACCGATGAATGGTATTGTGACGTTATTTCGCCCTAGTTCTTGACAGAATGCAAGTCTGAGGGCAACGAGTGAGAGTGAGTTTAGAAGACGAACACAAGAGCGCTTTGAGACTTACAAGTTGTTGTTTATTAATTCCGATTCCGAGTTACAATTTTGAAATTTTCTATGGTAACGGACAGGTGCAGTTGCATCCTGCTTTCTTACGTAAGAATCACCCGAACCCCTCTCTCAAGTCTCACCACCCTCTCTTCACACTTGCAAGTCTCTTTTTCTCCTTAATCTATAATCTTTACTGGAAAACACGGTCACAACTCTCCTCCCCTCCGGTTCTTAATACACCCCCATGTTTGCTTTACATGCATACTTTTAACCGCGCCCTTGTTAGGGCTCCGGTTTTACAAAATTCGAGGAGGCTAGTTGTACCGCCCTAACTACGTGGCCGTTGCTAGTGCTATAGTTGCGACAGATGGGCAGACCCCTAATATTTACAATGGGCGTATGTTAGACTAAATCCCCGTCGCTATACAGAATTCAGGAGGCTAGGCGTGAATTACTTTCGAAGTTGAATCTACGGAGATCAGTAATATAAGCTTATCTCTTCGGTAGATTTATACGACTTAGTTTAAAGATCCATCGCGTAACAACTTAGCATTTCTAGATCTGTTTACAGTTTCTACGGGTGTCGATATTCCTCGTTCTAGTTACTACCCTTTAAGTCGTTCTATTCTACGTTAACCATCTTTTTACCCAATCACATCTCCGCTCACACTTACAGGCTCTACGTTACAATCTCTCTTTAGTTAACATTACTCCTACTTTGAGTTTTATCTCTAAGCTACATGTAGTATTCATACAGTCTTTTCTTAATGCAAGGTCTGTCACTTATTATCTTAACACTTTCGAGACCTATTTAAAACTAAGCTTGTGGCACTGAGGTCATTAGTTTGCTTTTGTGACTTCTCGAAATCTATAAAAATTACATTCGACTGTCATTAAGATCTGTCACTCTCGTCATAACCATTCAAGACCTGTTTGTGTACTAATCTTACACGTGTAACTTGCATACTAATTATCCAACTTTACCGATCCTGAGCGTTGTCCAAATTGCTTTTGAATGTCAATCGTCTGCTGGAACGCACTTCATTTTCATTCCTTAATTGCGATATGCTAACTTTAAGGCCTTTCGACTAACGTCTTAACACTTTCCGGGCCTGTTTACTCCTAATACGCCTTCTGATGAGTACTGCTCCACTTAATTTCTAGAACAATTCTGGTTTCGTATAAAAGTACAAAACACTATACTTCCGAATATGCTTGAAACTAACGATGGTTCATTAGAACTCACAATTGAGGTGAAGTTGACATAATTTCTCCAAATTACAATTTCATCATCTTTTGTCCTCGTTTCTCACATACAGTACTTACTTATGTAATCTCTTTCCCTATCATTGTTGTATTGATTTTGTTATTTTAACATTTTGTATTTCGTTCATGCCACTAGATAAAAGAACTCACTCTTCCAGTGTTGCAACTTCAGATCCGAGCCGTTTTGGAAGCGCCTTATTCCCCCACCGCCGCTTCGAAGTTACTTTAATTCAATTCTCCACCACTTTTAACAGTTTTACGATAGATTTGAGCTTTTGTGTCATGACAAACTATAACGTAGTACCTTGAGTACGCGAAACTCAGTTGCTCTCTCCGAATGTAGTACCGTAGTAGGGTTGAATCGATTTTCTGTCTACAATCTCTTTTACATTAATTAGATTTCAAAGAGGAGCTTTCTGTTGTTGGCTTTGAGTTCACTAGGATTTCAATCGCTGGACGCGAATGGCATATAGAAAAGTTTAACAGCTCGCTTTCTCTCATTGACGAAGTCGATGATTTCGAATATTAGCACGAGCCGACGATGTGGACGGAGAGACACCTCCAGTTGGCCGAACCAGGTCGCCGTAACAACACGTGGAACCCATGTAAATTCAAAATTTACTTTATAAAACATTGAACACACAATGCAGTCTTTTTTCAGCCTTTCCGATTTCAGTACATGCTTTTGGCTAATGTCTTCTCGCATTTATTACCTGCAACTCTAGCGTATTGATTTTCAACTTCCGCTTTTCATTACGCAGAACGACATTAAAACGTAGTAGTTGTTTTTGAGTAGTAGTGCAGTACATACTTGATGATTAACTAACAGTGATTCTCGTCTCAGTGATGGATCGTACCCGAGCTACTTAAATTCTTACTGTTATTTCCGCTTACTCTAGAGTCTCACTCCTCTATTAACATTATTTTCCTTAATTATCAGAAACCGGCCACTACTTAACTTGAGGACATTTTGGGGAACGCTGCTGCTGAGAATGGGAGGGTTGTCTGACAAGAGTCCTCGCTTTTCAGTATTTTTCCAGTGAAATTGAACGGTGTATCTTTCCAGTTGCCAGTGTCAGTTGCGATTGATCCCTTTATCTCCCCAAGGCACGAATTTAAACATACCAGCAAGTTTACGTGGGCTAGCCGGCGGAACGACCGATTAGCTGGTCGGGTCAACCTGAGATTTGAAGTGCCGGCATTTGTTCTTCCCTATACAAAACCGGCAATTAACTGTCGAGATTCCGACGTCACGGACATTCACACTGGATTTGACGGGCTCGCGGTGCTTCGCCAAAGTAACATGAACTGCCTGGATCGCAGATCACTGGCAATGTAACCGGCCTTCAATTTCGTCAAATCCAGCCTCAACTTCTCTAATCAATCTATTCAGCTTACTTTCCATTACGTTTTCAGACATATTCGTCTGCGTTGCTTTATTCACGCGGACAGGTGTCGTCATCTGTCTAACTCTCCAGTTAACTTATCGCTCGATACCTCCTACTAGTTCCTGACTGACAATGTTACTCGCGTCTACATTGTATTCAACTCCGCCGAATCTTCTCTGAACCGCTTCAAGGATCTCATCTGTGACTTCCGTGATTTTATACGCATATCTTTTACAATCTCGTTCATTAAGAGTGCCTTTCATACAACCGCCTTTTCTTCTACCGCGACCCATTTCCCCACTCCACGCTTTGGTTGCAGTAGTGTATACCTTCAATGTTCGCTAACTGTTTGTTAGCTTCTGTACTCTTAACCTTACTACACCTGTCTGATACTGCTATCTACCCGCTTGCATGACCTGTCACGAAGTCCATTTGGTATTTTATTCTGAAAACAGAAAGTTGTCAATTACTTTGTATACACAAAAGCTACTGCTAGATTGATAGTTCACATTTCTTTTCGGTAAGAGAGCTAATACATAAAGTTAAAACAAGGTTTCAGAAAAGAATTTTGAGTCGGGTTCAAATTTAATTTTCCAGAATTAATAGTCGACATTAAGTGAAATTGAGGTGTCACAGGTCATTCCACCGAATCTCACGCCTTTACATATGGGCGGTTCCGCTTATACTTGTAGCATTTCGCATTTACGCGTATCGGTTTTGCGCCTTTTGAGACGGAAGTCTGTGTGGCAACATCCTTGCTTGTGATATCCGCGCAAGCCTCAGAACAGAGGGCCACTTCCACTTGTTTACGCGCTATGAACGTTTGTTCATTCAGCTCCGAGTACATTAGCTCGTGTTTGATCACTTCGCTTACACTTCACTTCTTTCTTGCGATTATGCCGGCAAAATCCCCTAACTGACGTCTCGTAATGATTAACATTTCGTCTCCAATTTCGGCAAATGCTAATCGGCTTACGATTTTGATATTGCTCGTGTGAGATTCGTGACCTTCCGTGACCGTTTCCTCACGCTTCTGTAAGTCATATGTGCTACTGTTTTCCATATTGAGTTTAATGATGAGCCTGGTTCATTCGGACGAGTTTTCTTTTTCTTCTCGGCTTCGTTGTTATCTATAACACAACAACATTTTCTCATGACACTACGTTACCGATCGTACTCAATTTACCTACTACCGGTTCAAATGATTATCCTAGTACAAGTAATGGAGTGAGATTTCTTGTCTGTGTGTGTCTTTGCCAATTTTATTGTTATAATCTTCGCGGTTTAAGGTAAAGCTGCCAGTTTGTGATCGGATTTAGATAAAACTTGTTTCACTTGAACCATCATATTTTCCAGTTCTGACGTCCAATCAAAAGGTTCAGTCTGGTTTATTACGTGTCTCAATGGCATAGTTATTTCAATCAATTTAGGCCATATACAGCAATATGGACGGATGTAGTCCAATAACACAATGGCTCCCCGCCTATTCTCCGGGTTCCGCAAGTTGTTAAAACGGTTTACATACTCCGTTGCAGGTCTTACATGCTTATACTTTAGTTCAATCATTCCGATTCGTTTTTCCGTGAGCCCAAGCTTTACGTGTGACTGATAGAATGTAGTCTGATGGTTTTGTGCTAGTTCAAAGAAACGTTTCAAGTTTTGGAGGTATCGGATGGTTGAATCTCCATAAATGATAACCATGTCATTCACTAAAACTGCTGCCTGTCTTTTTAGTCGATTAACTATTTCTTTAAGGATCGCTTCGAAGTAATACTCGTTTGCTGGAACTATTTTTTCGACACATCCTGATCGTCTTTGAATAACCGCAGGATTTCCGCTCAGCAGTAGATGTTCTTCAGATTCAAGTACTTTAAGTTGTTCGTGATCCGACGTAAGCATGAAGGTTGCGAAAAACCTCTTTTGAGTAAGCAAATGTATTAGCTGAGGAGATATACCGCCGGCAAACCCAAAAAGCAGTTGTGGTTGCAGAATGGCTAATCTTCCAGCTTTTTCGTATGCTCGATCGTCAATGTTTGTCTCATTTATTATTTGTCGAAGCAGTTCTGCCTCCGACTTTTCGAGCTTTTGGCCTTTGAAGAACGCTTTGGGTACGTCATGGCTGACGTTGTTCAGGTATACTGAATAGGTGCTTAATACCTCGGCTCTTTCACGGATAACATTATCGGCTAATTTTGGGATTTTTAGAGTACATTTGGTGTTTGGCAGCATTTCCAGCCGAAAGAGGGATTCAAATTCTAGCAGAAGCTTGACCAGTTCGGATCGTAGTTCCGCATTAGAGCAGTTATTTGATATTAAAGTAGTCTGACTCTACTCTTGCTTCACCTGAATTTCTTTCAGTAGTTGTTATCAGATACCAGTTGTCATTCCATGAGAAGTTTGGACACTGGTTAGTCACCCTGCACATATAAACGAACCCTAAAATTAGTTGATTGTTCTCCTTAACTCGTTCTGTATCCGAAATTTACGATTGAGTTCGAGGGCTCAAGGTGGAACTTTCGTATTTCGGTTGATTTTAAAATGAGTAACTATCACTTCCTTTCTTCACTATGCATAGCGCACTTTCTCTCTCCCCTCTTCCATTAAGCTAACACTTCCTAATCAACTCACCAAACTTACGACTATAGTCACATATCCCTATTATCTTCTGATGAATAGAAAACCGACGAAATTATATCTTTATGTCATCATCCTTACCCCTCTCACAAATGGTCTTGGCTACAATTCAGTTTTACCGTGCTGCTCAAGTCTCTGAATGTGTGTGTGAGAATAATTGTTTGAGCCTTTAATAGTTCTTCTCCAGCAGTTTGGCCACTGAAGTTTTCGTTAAGAACTAAACACCGTCATAGCGAAACGTTAACTTTGGCCGGTACTGAATAGCTGCATGCTTCTGTCAACATTGTTCAACCGTCCCGTGCTATGTCCTAGCCGAGTTTACGGTTTTCTCATTCGCATACAGCGTGGTGGCGGTTGTTGCAGGAAGATGGATATTCGGATGGCTTGCCATGCTAACTCAATCTACGGTATAGATTTGGAACAAAAAGGTTCTTGCGTGATGGTGACTATCTTGACTACTATGTCATTCCAGAGCACATATGATTAATATTCACCTCGTATAGTTCGTTTGTTCTCACTAGCTTGGCAGCTCGGTTGTCCCCCGCGTTTTGAATTCTAGTGACCCTTTTCTGAAAGAGCGTCAAAAACTGTCCTAGAATCAACCGAGATAATGCCCGAGTGGCATCAGGTACTCCGACAGTGGGCCTCCAAGCTTCCGAAGTTAGCAAAGGCGAGATTGAAGCCTCAACTTTGGACACTCCAAAAACAC
>JAQGBJ010000796.1:0-31640 GCA_034698345.1 Sphaeridia pumilis | reverse complement strand
TATTTGTTTACATATGTTCTTACAACATGAACAAAAATTGAACGTAATTAGTAAACATTTCTTAATCATCAAAAGCAGTTGAGCTTGTGTGTTATTGTTAATCTCAGGTCTGACGAACGATTTTTGTTTACGTATGTACTGTATGACTTCAGTAGTTATGACTCCATGTTGTACAACATGGAAGGCTTTTCCGAAACGTCGTCCTGTACATTCGAGATACGTACGTGGTCATGTCAACCAGGATACTTTCTACTTTCTTGGTATACAAATCAATGACACTATATGAGGGATCAGAATCATCCTAAATCATCCGGCAGTAATGGTACGGTAACTCAGTTTTCCTTCAGTACAGATTTACTCTTCGCATTCCGTAACATTGGACTTTACTTTGATATATTCTAAAATTATTCATTGAGTTCCACCGGTGAACATAGCCTACCAAGATAATTTTCGTGGTAGTCTCTGCAGACAATAGTATATACTGCCACGGTATTCGCTTCCACTTGTGCGGTTTATCATTGCAGCCAGGTTACAGTATGAGTTTAGATATTTCGGCCTTAATGTAACTATTCTTGTAAATAGTTTCCTTGTTTGATTATATCCTGTCGATTTGGCAGAGATAAAGTGGGGAGGCTTGGAAACTTTTCGAATGCACGCATGTCTTCATGTAAATTTGAGCTACGTACGTGGTTATGTCAACCAGGATACTTTTTACTTTCTTGGTATACAAGTTAATGACACTATGGGACATCAGAATCATCCGGCATTAATCGTCCGGTAACTCAGTTTCCCTATAATAATGATGTGCTCTTCGTATTCCGTAACATTGGACTTTGATGAATCCTAAAAGTATTCATTGAGTTCCACCGGTGCACATGGCCTACCATGATCAAGGTTGACCAAGATGATGATTCAGTAGTATCTGCAGCTTCTTATGCAGTTACTTAACGAAAATCAACGAATATCACGAGTGTATTCAATATGGGTACACCTTGATGGTTTCCACCCCACTATCTGACAACAATCATGAGGTTATCTTGCTAAGACTTTGGATACGATTTCCTTGAAACCTGCCGTTGAACTCCAACTTAATCATATTTTATTAATGATTTACTCTACGTATCGGTAATAATGGACTCACATATTTCCCAAAAGTAGTCATTGAGTTCCACCGGTGGACATGGCCTACTGTGATCATAGTTGATCAAGCTGGAGGTTCAATAGTGTCTGCAGCATCTTATGCAGTTACCTCAACAAAAATCAACGAATATGACCAGTGGTTTTCATATGAGCGAATACCTTGTATACCTTTTATGCCACCTTATCCGTAGTTTTATCCCACATTATTCGGCAATAATCATACGGTTACTTTATTAAGTTACCACATTTTTAGTATGATCATTGTATAATCCTGCTGTTGAAAAATTAATTAGCGTTCCTCGATGTCTTTTTCCTCGTTGTCTTTAGCGTTACAAATCACAAACAAATGTTCACGAACATTTAAGTATCAAAACTTAAAGAGCATGTAAACTAACTTAGGAAAACTATTTAACGAAATATGTACCACCGAACAGCACATCGATCAATCGTTCCCCCGTGGTAATTAAATGATTAGTAAATATCTCTTGTTAATTTAAAAAGTTAATTTAAACTATAAAACAACATAATCAGTATAATTAGACTTTTAGTTACCAACCATTACCGGTGAATTCGTCATGATTATGTTAATAATTCTTCACCAACCTCTCCGTTTCCAGAATACCTTTTTCAATACTTCCAGTTTACTTGCTTTTTCTGAATTTAAAATTAATTAATCTAAGTATTAAAGATTATTAAAATCCTTTCTAAATTATAACACAATCAGCTTTTGTACCAACTGACAACCTCTTCATTTCCAGAATACTTAGCGGTTTCAATCTGCGGTCGCATTCCCGCACCAGCGGGTTTTTCGGAATTACCAGGTATTTAAAAGTGCCCCTTTGAAGGTCAAAAATGCGGCTTATTTATCGATAACACAGCACTGGAATAAGTATCTACCAGCAGAGAAAGACTTTCCATTGACATAACCTTAAAGGATGGGCGTGGCTTCTAATATTGCAAATGTGGCCTCAACTACATATATACTGAAAAATGAACGGAAAGACAAAGGTCCCAGTTCTTATAAGATGCTCAAAAATATCATTTAAGTTTAAGTAGCTACAGCTGCTTATGAACATACAACATTAAATTTCATTCTGTATTTTAAGACCAAAGAACAATATATGCACAATTTAGCCGTATTGTTGCCTCATCTCTACTTTTGAAATTAGCAAAAGAAGAATATATGCACAATCCACCGTTTGGTCTATTGTCTATTGTCTGTTTATTTTTGGAAACCGCATTGTAGTATGTCGCTTATACTTTTCGAGGTTAAAGTTACCGAGGGCGTAGGCCGGCTTGTTCTAATGGACTCAAGCATGACTATTATATGACTAGCATTTCTGTGAATTTGTGTCCGACTAATATACTTTTATATTGGTCTCTGGAGACCCAAAAAATAGACTGGAACAGCTCATCTCAAGTTGCAATTTCAGGGGCTCCAAGAACACAAGTTAATACCATTTGAACGGGTTTTAACTTGGTGGAAATGGCTATGAAATGGGAGCAGAAAAGAAGGGTGGTGAGGTTATTTCAACCTTTTTTTGTAGAAGAAACGGCAGAATTATTATTATATAACTACTACTCCTCCTCCTTCTCAAGGAAACATTACACTGCCTCCTGGGCGGGTAAAACATGAAGTAAATGGATACTTAACGAGCTGAAGAAATTTACCTTGAATTTGGCCAAATTAAGGCGGGGAAGATGGAGAGTTGGAGAGTAGCAGTAGTAGAAAAGTGAAGAGAGCGAGTGCTAAATCTGGAAGAAAGAATCTTTTGCGGCAAAAGGCCCTCAGGTATGCAGGGAAGCCTTGGAAAAGCTTGAGAAAAGTTGCAAAAGTTATTAAGGCAAAGACGGCAAAGAGTGGAGCTTGTGAATGCTAATTTTGTGTTTGAAAATCCAAAGGCTTCTTGCTATATATAGGTGAATCAAAAGGCTGGAAAAATTGAGCAAAAGTTTCTTGGGCGGCAGCAAAGGCTTAAGTAACATTTTGAGGATATTTACATTGGAAATTTGTCTACACGGCAAGAAGAATAGAGCTGACAATGTTTGCTTAACGGTGACTACATTACGTTGACGTGGATGATGATAATGTAATGTATAGCGAGTGTGTGTGTAGGATGGATGAATCCAAAGTTGGCCGAGAAGAAGAAGCCAGTGTCTTCTCAATCAACAACAAGAGAGCGGAAGTTGGCTACCAAGTTTGTTTCTTCGTAGTACAACTTGTACACCATGGCGAGAAAGGGAGACGAAAGAAGAAAAAGAGACTACAAGAAATAGCCGGAGGCCAGTTAGCAGTTGGTGAGTAGCTTCTCCGTCTTCTAAAGTAATTATTGCGTCTAGCCAGATTCTACTAGCTCTTTTAGAAAATGTGGAGTTTCAGTTTTGGTATTTTGTCCCAATCCCGCACGACAAGCTGAAATCTGAAGGGCATGGGCAATTGTAAAAGTAGCAAGTTTTTTTATCGGCCTAGTTTATACCACGTATACAAGTAAGGCGAGGTAAAATGTTTGAAAAAAGAGAGAAAGTTGAACGAATTTTGACGTCATCCAGCTGCTCCTCAAGTAGCACCACCTGAAAGTTGGATGCAGTGTGGGGTATCAACCAGTACCAAAAGTTGCAAGTTTCTCCAAGTAGTTAAGTTGGCTGGTTGAATGAATGCATGAAGAAAAAAAAGTAAGTACTTACTTTCTACAACTGTTACAATACTTTAACTTTTTTTAAATGTCCAACTGTATGTATGCATGACGTAAGACGTAACTTTAACGTCCGTAGTTGGAAAGGAGGACTTGAAGATACAAGTTTCTTTTTTTCAAGAAAGTCGTTCAGGACTCAAACCGCTCCGGCTGCAGTTGGACTGGTGTTTCATCAAGTACTTTTGAATGTACAGCCGTGCAGAAGCGAATACGAATACAGTTGAAGTTTTGCAACTGCTGGCTTTAACGAAATGTCAAGTATCAAAACTGAAAAGAGTTTGTTCCAGTTTATATATACTGTTACAGATACCTTGGAAAGTCAGCAAAAAAGTTGCAATTTCCGTACCAAAATGTAGCAGGTTCCTGAGCAAGTTTTTTTGCTTGAAGCCTTGAAAAAGCACATTAAAGAGCCTGGTGTAATTTGACCGAATCCTTCATCAAGGTTTTATTCAAACTTTGAATTTCGAAGGTCTTGGGCACTTGTAAAAAACTAGAGTTACAAGAGCTGAATTTGCCTCCTAACCTTCCTCGAGGGGCCAAAGGAAACAAGCGTGTGGAGTAACGGGAAGGCAATAATCTGGGCCGAAATGAGCCTCGAGGGATTTGTCAACAGTGTGTAGATATACTTACTACGGCACAGAACCAAGTACAAGTACACAAAGTGCTGCTGCAAATACACAAGAGCAGCAAGTGGATCAACAAGACAAGAGAAAGCTGCATTGGACGAGCCATAGTCGACGTCGACTGGGGAAATAATACATGGTTCGTAAAATTTGTATTGATTTGCGAAATGGTCTGAAGATAAATTTTGTGTTTTATCGCCCTATTCTCAGCAACGGAGAAAGGTTAAGCTGTATGAAAGCCACGATAAACTGCGGGGCGGATGAACAAAACGCTTTTGGTGAAAGCTACTCTACTTTTGCAATCCAACCAACCAGCAAGGCAGGTGAAGCTTTTGAACAAGAAACTATGTATGCTGCTGCATTCGACAGAATTCACTTAAGTTAGTGTGTACATAGGACGAAACATTCGGTCAAGCAAAGATATGAGCGAGCTGTACAAGGAAGGAGGTTGAAATGGCTGCATCTGACATGAAATCTGACAAAGAAAATGGCCAAACAGGAGGAGAAAGAGCAAAGTAAAAGCAATATTCGGTCCACTGACTGACTCATCGCTTTAGTTTCCGCAAAGCGGAAAAAGAAGACGGTTTTTTCGTTCATATCGGCGGACAGGTAGTGAATGTATGTGGGAAAAATAAAAGCAAGTCTCGCAGTCGGACCAGGTTGAGCAAATATACAAGATTTCTAAAAGAAAAAACTATCAAAAGACACTGTATATTCTCGTGCACTCTTTTTCAACGTAGTATATATGGACTAAAAAAATAAATACGGCGTTTAAAGGTACAAAGCTGTCAATTTGTAACGACACTTTTTGGTTCCAAGGTTTCTTGGCGGTCTTCTTGAAAGACAGTTGACAGTTGCGTCCGAAAGCGTTTAGTTTGTGGGGGCAGGAAGCCTTGAACTTTTGGCCATTTTTATTTTGAGCACTACTCCACGCTCTCAGATATCTTCTTTATGAAGCTAATCTGATTAAACTTGATTGATGGATAACAATCGCTAGAGACGCTTATAGTAGGCTAGAAAAACATCGAGTGTGCATTCAAACGGCAAAACTCTATGATCACTTGTTCCTTGCTTTACCTCACTTGTTGACTTGAAGAAGGACAGAGGGAGAGAAGAAGAAGAAAAAGTTGAACAAATGTCCTCCCTTGTTAGTGTGACATATTGACACGTTTTTTCATGCATTCAAAGCCTCTCCGGGTTTTGTTCCCATGACGTAATTTATGACCAGGGTATTTTTCAAACTGCTCAAGGAAAAGTTGTCCATTTCCGTATGTTTGATTCTACCTACGGAATTTGCCCATGGAAAAAATTCGTACCACAGAAAAAATTTGGCAACTTCACTTCAGAGGAACTGCAAAGTCCCGGGCGGTTTTTCCTCCTCGCTAGCCGCAGGCATATATGTACAAAGCCTTAAAGAAGAGACACGACGAAGGTTATCATAATAATAATTTATGGATCGGATGAGCTCATTTATTTATTCATTGCCACCACCACCACCTCCTCCACCGTCGTCCCTTTCTATACATGCTTTGAAATAGCGAGGTGGGAGAGCCATGGGAGAATCTAGAAAAATCCAGCGGTAGGTGCGTCATAGAGTTTTCTCTCTTTCTCTCAACGTTATTTCTCTATGACCAATGCTTCGCTGTGGAAATTCTTGTACGTATCCAAATATATCTATACATGAAGGAGAACGCGTGCAATTTCACGGACATGCCAAAAGTACACACAAAGACAAAACGTTTGTATGTATATATACTTGAATTAAGGAACGTGTGTGTGTGTATATTTTGTATAAATGTACTTTATGGCTCCTGGTTGAATGACTGACTGACTAGTATAATAGTAGTAGTAGAAGTAGTAGTAGCAGACTGTGTGAGAGAGAAATCCGCTTTCCCCAGTGTCCTGTCACATGTCTATCATTCACGCATAATGGCGAAAAGCCCTACAAAGGACAACAGTGTGTACGTACGTGGTAGTAGCTCTAACCCTAACCCTGTGTACATGGAGTAGTCAAGGGAGAGAGAAAAAAATAGGTCTATAAATGGACACCGGGGACACTGACGTCATTCTAGACGAATATAAATATACATACGTGTTTTTTTACAAGTTGACATTGCGTACAGGTAAAAACAGGTATGGAATTTTTTGCGCTAAACTGTGAGCAAGTGCAGTAAGTTATGATGAAAATTGCTAAAATTTTTAGAAGTCCCGTTCTTGATAACAGTTTTTGAGCTTCAATTATCATTTGTTGCAATGGAAAAAATAGTTGCCTGGCTCTATTAGACTGAATATTAGAAGTTATAGAAGAGAACTTGATATTTTTTACACTCGAAATGATAGAGTGCTAGTATACAAAAAATAGAAAGAGTCGTAGAGCTAATACACATTAGAAGGAAGCAGCTGTTTTTTGTTGCGTCTAGTGTGAGAATGAGCACAAGGCACTATTACATCCATGGAAGACTTGCAAGACTCTTGCATGTTCATAAGCCATGGGATTTTTTGGTCAGTGCACATAAAAGAAGCAACTGCGTCTAAGGAATAGATATACGGACTGAAGGAATGAATACTGGAGAAGAAAACATTGTTTATTGTTGGGTGACTAAGGAAGCAAGGGAAAGGCTTTCTCCAGTCTACTGCTCGACCAAGTAAAGTAAATAGCGTATATTTTGTGTATGTTGTGTGAGAAAAGCAAATTCATTCTTCACCCTATAATCATGGTAATCAGGAATGAATTATTTATATCAAATTCTTATCAAAGGACACACATCAACTGCCAAGGGAGAAAGGCCGAGGGAAGTAGGAGCAAACGCTTCTGTGTACATGCTGGACTTGCATGTCTTCTTCTCCAGTTTTGTTCTCCAGTTGGTCTGCAGAACAACATGTTTCGGTCGAGTAGGTGCTCGAAAACAAACAAGCGGACCATATAATGTGTATGCTCACTATAATTTTGACTGAGTACAAAAGCTGAAGAAATATATGGTTACAAAGTTATTGCTATATGCTCTTGCCCATTAACAATGTCATCGGCGCCCACAATGTTTAAGCATGTAAGGAAGGGGCGGACCTACCTGATGGCCACTGATGGGTACACTTGATGCAATATTCGCTCTCTTTGTTTTAACAAGTATTACAATCGAAATACCGAGTTAAAGTAGGTTTCGCTTATATTTTAGAGGCCTAGAATATATCGAAGGAGTATTTGGCAGTTTGAATAATAAATACATCCCATGTATATATATGCACGCAGTACTGCAGTAATCGCCGCCACGAATATGACGCACCATTGGGCAATTGTCAATCTCCCGGAAATTGTTAGACGGTTCAATGCATAACGCACAGTGGGAGTTACAAAATGGAAATAGACGACGTGTACGGGTATGAAAATCCTTGCTTCTTCTTCTTACTATATACTACGATGGGCGAATTGGCACATTGTAAATGGGGCCAAGAATTACCGCGTTAATGGTCGCCCAAGTTTGCAGTTCGTAAGCGTTGAAATTGCTATCTTGTGGCGATGCAAGTTTCCAAGTTGCACGGACTTTTCCAATTATGTTTTAGTTTTTCCCAAAAATTTCTATCTGAAGAAGCTACGCTTTGTGGCTTGTGAATATCCGGATTGTTGACTGCTGCTGAATACAGTTCCAAAACCGAGGCAATTGGCACACGACCTTCCTTCCGGTTCCACTCATTTCCGGAAATTCAATTAAAATATAGCGGGCTGGGCCAACTTGGCCCATGCTGTTGGCAGGTGGGGGCGTGGCGTGGCAGTCGCTTCGGGTTTCGCTGGTGTCAGCAGCTGGAAGATTTATGTCGCTTTTCTGTATATTAGTGTGTTCGCTTATAGCGGCAGTTTTAAAAAAGTGTACAATCAGGGGCGAGGTGTTCCATCTAAATTTTAAAGGTTCCGTGAAGGGCAGCATTTTGCTACTTGTCTATAATATTAAATATAACCTAGAAAAAATATATTCCAAGTTTTTGAATTACGAAATTAGAATTGAGGCAGTTTTGAAGGAAGATTTGAAGACTTTGAACCAGGAAAGTAGTTTAGAAGATTCGGGCTGAGGTTTTGAAAATATTTAGTAAAATCTTTTACTCACTCAACCGCCATTTGCCCTGCCCTAGTTATCATTGCTACATATAATTCAACCTCTAAAGCGACATAAACACATAATGAGCATCATAAGCGCCTGCTATACTGCTGACCAAACCATGCGTGTAAGTTGAATGTGTCTGTCGTAGATATATTTTCCAGCTCATAGCGTTTTATATTACAGTATTAATTACTACAGAGAGACTTGGCTCGCTGGCTTCTGAAATTTCGTCCAATTTTCATGGTGGAAGTCTAGATTTCAGCCTTACTTCTACTGCTACCCACGGACTGGATATTTTTAATATACATTTCACTGGAATTTACTCATTGATAGCCTCAGGCTTGCTTGCTGCCGTTTTGATGCAGTGCCGCCACCACCACCACATTTTGACGGTGGCGGAAGGTCTTGTTGAAATTGTAGCCTTTGATATTTATGACATGCTGTAATACATCTGCCGAATACACACACAAACATGTGAGAGAATGTATGTCGTTCTAGGAAATAATGATAATACTAAGACTATCATCATCAAACCCACCGCAAAGGTGTGTACCTGCGGAACGTGTGTGGGTATATCACACAAGTAGAAAATATACTATATGATTCTGACCACAAAAGCCATAAAGGGTCCATAAAGGGAAAAGGGAAAAAGCCAATGGTTTCTTGTTTAAATTCCAACAAGTTCTACGCTCTTAATTGTTAATGCGAGTAATGATAAGAGCTAAAGCTTCGAACTTGAATACCTGTGGTCACCACCACGCTGAGTAATTTGTACTCAAAGCTGAAACTTAACAGTATAAAATAGACGTGCTCATTTATCGAGGTCAGGTCATCAAGAATCTTTTGGAGATTCTTTGGTTATGTATAGCTCAAGAATGCACTTTTGAACATATTTCGCAACAGTGCATATCCAGTTGCGGGTTGCAGAAAGACTAAAAAAAATGGTGGTGTCGAAAGCTTGAGTGGGAAAGGAGAGCAAAGAGAATTTGCAGTATGTATTTTGAAGGCTCAAGTGAATCTAGAAATGTAGAGAGAAATTTCGTCTAGAAGGAAAGCGCATTAGGATTTTTGAGTACGTCTAATGGTTCCTTGATGGTATGTGGAAGTGGTTTAGTGCAATATGCCATATGTGTGTACATTTTAAAAGAGCTTACGAAGACTAGACTAGCTGGAGATTTTGTATGTATACTTTTTTGCTCCTTGAAACGAGAAAGCCGTTTCAAGTGTAGTTGTTGTATGTAGTTGGAAACGAGGAGCAAAAATTGTATGCAATAAGGACGAGACTCATTTGAGTTTCCTTTGCTGCTGATGCTGCTGCTGGAGAAAGTAGCAAAAGGGAAGAGAAATGATGGCATGTGGGATGAAATCTGTTGTATAGTGAAAAAGGATGATGATGATGATGGGAAAGGAGAGAAATTACCCTTGGTTCAGTTCACATTCTCATTCAGGCTCAGACTGCTATAAGGCAAAATTCTCCACTTCTTTCTAACACACACAACATTTGCTTTATGATATTTGCAAACCTAAAACGGGTGGGCATATGTTCGGGGACGTTTTTGTGGTTTTGGAAATTTCTAGTAAGAGAATAAAGCAAATATAATTCAACTCCTGGATATTTGTCTTGTGGTTGGTATTTACAGAGTTTTGTCGTCGACATAATTTTAGTTGTGGTGGAATTCGCCTGCGGAGCTTTGTATTTGGATTAGTGAAAGTTGTCCAAGCCTTTGACGGTGCTTCTGCAAAGCTTTTTGTGTCGCCTATAAATATATAGCCTTGTCAATATAGTTGATGAAACTGATGATACTTTGTCAGAGGATCAAAAAGGTATTGTGCGAGTAATTAATCTTGGTCTTTGGAAATTTGTATGGATAAATAAATACAGAGGCTTGGATTTGAAAAGAGCTTGAGCGGGGAAGAACAATCATATGTTATGGTTTATATTATGAAGGGATTATATGTGGAATAACGATGACAAAATTGACAAAAAGAGACTCTTTGTTCAAAAGAGATTCTGACAGAATGTATGTGGTTTTGAGTTGAGTCGTTGATGTGGTGATGGAGGAATCGGCGGCGGCGGCATTTGTTGTGGGATATCTTTAGGATCCCTCGGGGAAAGTCTTTGTTCTTAAAAGAGAGAAAGTAGGAAATATATGTGGAACGAGAAGGATATTATCAATGATAACCAACATGACTGTAGACGACTTTGGCCAACGACATTGTGTCGACGAGTCTATCAAGGAGAAATTCAACGTGAATCCCCAGCCGAAAAGAAGAGTTATCCTTAGTCGCCGTTTAGACGAGGTTGTAAAGGCGGAAACGGCTGTCAAAGTCGACTTGAGAAGAGATAGAAGAGAGTTAGATGATGATATGTTTTGATGATGGCGATATAGGATATCGACCATATTATTATGGGATCCGATCCTCAGCCGCTCCCGCTACTCGAACAGGATGGAAGGATGGATGGGCGGCGTTCATATTGGCGGAATTTATGTGGCGGCTAATAGAAGTTGGCTTCAAAGAAGAAGTTGGCTACTGGTGGGTAGAACGGGCTTTTGAAGGAATTTAAATTTCGCGGGGGGTTCAAATTTCCAGAAAAAGTTTTTGACTTCGAAGCAGCGCCCTCTATAATATTCCAGTCCTTCTGCGTGCCCTAAGACGTTTGATGACATTTGAGCTTAACCTGAGTTAGTGGAGGATTTTGAAGCTGAATTACGTATAAACTTTGTACAAGGGCTAAGCCCTGACAGTATGAAAAATCAGAGAGGTATATGAACGTGTAAATTCGGAGCTTATGATATTTGCAATTTTTTGTGTGGAAGCTGTTTTTGTAAGGGCTCAAGGCTGTATAGAATATTCCATGTACCGGACAGATAGTATAGGGAGAAAGTTTGCCAATTTCGTCCGCCTGGCGCTGAAGCCTTATATTGTGTACACAGAGAGCAGCCTGTCTGTATGTACTCAAGTTTCTCAAGTTGACTCAAGTAACAGGTGAAAAAAGTGATGGTTCTATAGCGACGTTGCTACGTCGGAGGCGTTCAAGGATGCATAAGAAATGTGATGTTAATGGGTTTATCTCGATGGCCTTTGGCAGTAAATTAGCGGCGCTAATTAGTCGACTATTCGATGTAGCAATAACGGCCATGACTGGATGCCTGTACATGACAAGACGTGAGGCAAGAATGTTTTATCGAGCTGTCCAAGGCCTTGGGCAACCACAGGAACCGTGGACTTGGAAACGGTTTTGGCGCCACGTTCAAATATGGCCAACCCAAGGTCTGTAAATACTGCTGCAGAAGCTGAGAGAGTTACATTGGCCGACGTACACAAAAATACAAGCTAATTAAGCACTAGAAAAGAAAGTGGTAAAAAGGACATAAATTTCCGGAAGGCCATATACCATTCAAAGGAAAGTAGTGCAGTGAAGAGAAGGGCTGACTGAATGAGAGTGAAGGAATTTAGCGAGTAACATATAAATGTAGTCGTATGGTGCAAGCAGAAAGCAAAAGTAGTGAGTTCTAGTAAAAATGCTAGATTCTAGACGACGTCGTATAACAGTGTCTGAGGGCTGTAGCGCAAAGAGAAAATTACTTGTGGTCATGTTTTGGTTGCGTAAAAACAGAAGAAGGTTTAATCCGTAAAGAAAAAGAGTTTGGTGTGGTACGATCAAGTGTAAGGAAATTGTGAGCGTATATATTTTATATATATTTATATTATACGAGGAGGCGCGTGTGTATGTGTATATAATGGATAAAATGATGAAATCCATTTGATAAATTTTATGACTCGTCTCAGCACCACATTCATATTCCTAAAGTTTAGGTATTTGTAGTGTACATGGTGTCGTGTGTAGTCGAGTCGGAAGCATACGCGTCCCATGCACTGCTGATAAGACAAGTCATAACCGTAACAATAAATAAATACGTATATGAAACATTACGTCGGAGAAAGGCTGGAACGTCATCAACTTGATGGTGCGTAAGTAAGAGACGAACCAAGAAAGTAAGAAGGCAAAATTGCAGCAGTTGGTGGACGACAAGATTGAGCTGGGATTTCTTTAAACTTTCGACCCTTGGACTGGACTATTGAGGTCCTTCAGAAGATCAGCAAGCAAGAGAAAAACCAGCAAACAAAATGAAGGCTGTGAAGGACTTTAGTGAAACCAGGAACTAGAATTGGTTTCTTCTAAAAGTTCCAGTTTCCGATACACTTAAATTAAGATCCTCAGCTATGGCGCATGTAGCCTTGGAAGCATCTGAAGACAGGAGAATTGCTGATGATTTACTGCATCGATTGCCTCGGTAAATATTATAGACGATCACGTTATTTATCAACCGTCTCCTAATAATATTACATGAGAAAGCCATTTGCCTCTTGGTTGACTGTGAGGCGACAATATACAGCTGTATGTATAGCTTTCTGTTTTGCGGGTGAGCTGTATATTACAAAATATGAGAGGTACATTATTATTATTATGTTATATTTTCATACAGTATGAATGCACATGTTACTGGATCTTGTCACTTATGAACATTTTGATTCACCTCCAAGAGATTTGTGTGACGTGCCTTTACAAGTCGTCGTACGTACCATAGAAATCTCCATCTAAACCACTGAATAATTCTGAAGCAAATCCAGGGCTCTTGCTTAGCTTTTAGTATTTGGCTCCTGTGTATCCTTGATCCTGCGTAGGAATTTCACCGTATAAAATATTCCACAAGGACAAAGTCGCCATGCTTTGTCCCGCGTAGCCTCTGAATATTAAATTTGACCTGCGAATATAGGACTGACTGACTGACTTTTGTTCCTCCTGCATTCCCAATGATATCCGCCGACTGACTGACTGACAAAGCAATAGATACAGCTGAAAAGACTAGCAGGAAATAAGAAGAAGCAATTTAAATAAAAAGACCCACTACTGACTGACTTGGAAGCGGCAAGATGAAGAATGTTTTCTCTCTTGCTTTCTCCATTTAAATTCCAGGAGATTCTATACGTTGTTTATTATACGAACCTTGAAGATCTGGTTGGCCTTGGTGTGTCTGTCTGGAGAAGAAGTTTTTGAATACGCCGCTATTATTCAATAATATTTTTTCATCCTAATCTTGACAGCTGTCTAGTCACATGTATTCAGTGGCTGAGAGAGCTTCGAATTTCGAATTTCGTCAAGCTTCTGCTGCTATACTGCGGGTTCTTTGAAGTCGTCCAGGTTTTGAACATTTCAAGTGTGTTGTTAGTATTATCATGTTTGTCTGGGAGTAGTAGAACTTCAGGGGAAAATTCACAAGATTGACTAGACAGTCAGATTGAATCGATCGACCCAACGAAATTTTCGATCGGATTACATAGCAAAAAATATTTTTCCAAATAAAAAATGTACAGTATTATATCTTCACCTGTCTTTTACTGGTTGAAGGTATCAAATTGTTGTAGTTGATACACGTCAATTTCTAAATCTCTGTCAAATAAAATTGTTTCTCGCGTTTCCATCTAATTGGATGGATTCACAAAAGTTTGACTCAAGTTGGAAGTACAGCCGTGGTATTATTACTTCGAACGAGGAGTTTGTTGTGAAACCGAATTTACTTGACGGAAATGTCGCAGTCAATCATTTTGAAGGTTTGATAAAGATGGCATATATGTATGGATTCACAATGTTCGAGAATCCCAAAACGCGCACTTGATACACGAATATGATACCCAAGGCCAGGCACCGAAGTCACCGAATGACGTCGGTGGATGGGATGCTACATATAATTATGACAATGTTTTATAACGAGCTCTCAAGTATAAAATGCCGTTGAAAACTGATACCATTCGAACCCGATTCCTGGGCGAGTACCTAACCAACCTGAGGCTCTCCAAGTCGTTCATATTCTTCCAAAGAAAGTTTGGGAAAAACAAGTCGGCTTGTGTGGAGTGAGGATGAAATGACATTTTTTTCGCTGACCTTGCTTCATTTCCGCTAAAAGGTTCAAAAGGGTTGGAGGCGCCAAAAGCGTTAAGTGGTATGAGCAAGTATTTTTTCCCTTACCGTTTTTATATATATTGTTTGTCTCCTGTCCTCCTCCAACTTACTATCCGATGGAGGATCCACAAGTTTCCCGTTCCGCCGGGTTTCCTTATATATTCTCGAGTGCAATATATTTCCTGGAGACAATTGGCTTTGTGAAGGGCGTCGAGGGCGGAAATGTGTATTGTGTGGAGGAGAGTGTTCGGGCGGGTTGGATGTCTTTGAAAAAGTTGGAGCTCGTAAAATAGTGTTTTACAGCCCCGTAATGGGTTCCCACTTTCTCTCCCTTCACCTTTTCAAAAAGAAATCCATGTACAGAGACGACCAATAGTTATTGATGCACTTGAAAACCGCGGAGACGGAGTTGATCAAAGAAATGGCTCAATCACGTGGCAGTTATTATTATTGGAGCCGCCAGAGAGTCACAATTTGTGCCCACCCCCACAGCACTACCACTCCTGTGCATCCCCAAAAGAGCCAGCAAAACACTTGATCAATCGACTTCTTTTAGTGATCCATGATTGGCAACTTGGGATACTTGGGAAACAGGTTCCACACTCCTCCACGCCGATAACAATCTGCGAGGACCAAGAGGACAAATTGCCGACTGAAGAGTTAAGCGGGTTTGTAGGCGAGTTTTGGTGGTGTGGTTGGAGTGTTGGCGTTTTGGAAGTCAGCCGCGCCGCTTTCTCTCCACCGAAATTTTCACTCCATGTTCTCTCCCTATATGCTAAAAACCCGTAGAATTGAAGGATGGCTGCAGAACCAACGACGTCGGTAAGCCTTGTGCTGTGCTCAACTTTAGTTTTCGGGGGTTTTGGGCTCCTCTGCTCTCTATTATCTCCTCCCACTCTGCTTTCTCCTCCTATTGAAGCTTACGGTGGTGGTGGTGGTGTTGGTTGTACATTCACGTATACACGCTTTCGCTATTTCTGCTTCTGCTGCCCTTTTTGCAAGGTGTCTCATTTCGGAGCAGGAAGACCAAGGAGACTAGGAAAGCAATATCGGACGTTGTGTGTATATCCGAGTAAAGGTCCGTAGATACCTGCCGGTTCCAATGCCAATTGACGAGAGAAGGACACTTGACGACTCTACAAGGAAGACTATTTGTGACGTGAGCTATGAGACACACAAAATTCCAGTTTCGCCAGCGTCGCTGGAGGTATAGTCCAAGTCGAACGTTTTTGGGTGAAGAATTAGGAAGCGGCAATTGGTCTCGTCTCGCAGTACCTTCTGTTGGAGGATTTGATGTATGTATGTGTGTGTGGCTGTTGGTAAAATATATAGTTTATTATGAGCGAGGGAAAATATGATGAACGACCTCTATTGGATTTGGGGTGTAAGTACATTTGCAAATATTTGCAGGTCCTCTTTGACCTCGAAGTAGTAACTGGTGAGGGCTGTTGTGGAAGTGAGCTGATAATAAAGGTGGTGTAAGAATTTTGTTGAAGCCTAAGTTGTCCTGGTGACGTTTGTTTGTTGACCAAGTGCGTCAGTCAGGAGGTACTTGGCAGTATACACAATGTTTTAAGATGGCTGACAAGTATATATATAAATGTGTATGGGAATTTCGGTGAGAAAGTATAATGGAAAGGGGGCGCTATATTTTTGATGATAGCGAAAAACGTGACAAAATTGTTTTGTTGGCCAATGTTTCCCTTGTGAATGCTCCTGCCTTCAATGTGTCCAAAGTGCGTGACAGGTAGGCAGGTCAGAGGAGGAACCAAGAAACAAGAACGTGTGTTTGTGTTGGGGCTGGCGACGGCTTTGGCTCTTGACTGGGCGGCAGGTGGTGGTGGAAGTGCGGCGAAATTGAAAAGTTTCCGAGGATTTTCGATAATTCGGAAGTTCGAGCAGGTCTGGTGGAATTGGGCGATTGCGTAAAAAAATTAAGTGTATGTACAATGTTTAGAAAGCTGTAATAATTTTACAAGCTTCATGAAGGCGGTAGAGTCGAAGAGGACTTGAGATTTGGATGCGTTAATTTTAATTGTATATGTCTTCAGTGTTTCTGAAATCTGGAAAGGAAGGAAAATATCTATGGATCTGATGATAAAAAATGAAGGAATTACGAACTTGAGGAGAGTAGCGGATATTACATGTTGAATATTTAAGGGACTCGAATGGAAGCATATGCTACTTTTTTTGGCTCGTCCATATAATCAGAATCAGAATTGGATGACTTGGACTTGAGAGAGGCTGAGGCTGTGTGTGGGTGAGATTTTTCCGTATGGCAGCGTCGATGGCAGATTTTGTATAGCTGAACGCGTCTACATACTTCTTCTTCGTCTACTTCCCACAGTCAAGTTCATGTTCTTCTAATGTAGTGCACGGATGTTGTTAGTCCGTTAATGAATTTATTATCCGGCGCTTCTGCAACTGAAAGCGTTCAAGGAGGAGATGAGAGAAAGTTTGGGCCGAGAGCGCGGAAAAATCCAAGACTTTATTAAATATACGGTGTGGGATGGAACAAACTTGTTTCTATGCGCTCCTTTGTAATGAGTCTGAAACGTGTGTGCATTTGCTAGAGTCGCGGAGAATGGAGAAAGGATGCGAAAAATACAGAGGAAATTATAGAAGCTCAACTGACTGGGAGTGAATACACGTAATAAAACTTTGGCAGTTTTACCTAGATTTGATTGAACAGAAGCGAAAACATTTTGGCTTTTGAAGCCCTCAATCAGTTTTTCCAGAGTTTTGAAAAGGTACAAAGAAAAATAATGAATAACGGATTAACTGGATTCTCACAAGATTTCTTGGATACAACATGCTTACAGATTGTAAATCCAGGTGGACGCTCCATTATTTGGGCTCTACAAATGATGATGATGATTGGTAAAATATATGAGGCGAAGTTGCAAAGTTGCAACTGTGTGTGTGTGCAGCAAATGGAGCTTTTGTATAGCCAATAAAACATGATCATTTGAGTCGAATCTCGTGTACATAAAATATTCAGCTTCAATCAAGTTGCCCAGTTTGTTTATGACTGGGCATATGGACTATAATCAGAGTTTTATTGCCTCAAGTTCCGTATCTGAATCGGGATTTTAGATGCTTTCTCTACTCTGGTCTGGTAGCTCTCCCACGACCATTGGATCTTACCTAAAAGCACAGTAGTTCAATGGGAATTTTGTCGTCCACTATTTCAGAACGACGGCCGAACTCACGACACCCGAATCGAAGCGGTACCTGGCGGCGTAGGACGGAATATGGCGGAAGCTCTCGCCAAACTCGGTCACAATCCCCTTTTGATCTCTTGCATCGGCCATGACTTTTTCGGCGATACTTTGCTAAAGGATGCTGCCACCTATGGTTTGGTAAGCTGAGCTTAAACCTGTGTCTGATTAAGCTCAAGTCTTATAGGTCAGTTCAGCAATATTCCATGTTCTTAATGCAGGACCAGAGCGGCATCCGCACTTCAGAAATCGGAACGCCCACGGCGGTCTACACCGGTGTCCTGAACAAGTTCGGCGAATGTCTCCATGGGTTGGGGGACATGCGAATTCATTCGGAGATTTCGTCGGCTCAGGTCTCGGCTCATCTGGAAGACGCAATTTCATCTTCTCCACTCCTGGTCATGGACGGCAACTTGAGCCCAGTTACCATGGAAACTTTGATGAGGATCTGTTTGGAACACCAAGTTCCAGGTTGGTATACATACAGTATCTTGTTTTTCATGTGACAGTTTCGTGATCATAGTTTTGAGATGGAGAAAAGCTTGGTATTATTTACTTTCGAGAATCCTTCAAAGTGAGCCTTCTCTTTTGCCAAAACTTTTTGAAAAGGATTAGAAGAACATGAACATGTGTGTATTTATTTCTCGTATCCCTGGAAACTGGAAGTTGTTTTTGTTATTATTATTCGTGATCCTTTGGTTTCCTTTGGTTCTTTCGAAGGAAAACTTGTTGCTCACACTCTTGTGTAAATTGGCGAATTTACAGTATATACCTCAACCTTTGCAAATTATTTTATGGCTTCGTTTAAATTTCCAAGAAATGTTTTCTGACATCTTTATGTTGCTATGACTATGCCCACCACGGATTTTGCGAAATTTCACATTTTCATCCATGTCTCCTTCTTACACAGTTTGGTTCGAACCGACCGAGTTACGTAAAGCAATCAAGTTGGTCCACCTGAAGGACGTTTCCGTATGGCCTGCACTTCGGTACTTGTCGCCCAACTTGGGCGAGCTTGCAGCCCTCGTCGAAGCAAAGTTTGGTGGAGGAGTTTCGAAAAGAATTAATGATACAATTTGTCCCGATTCTCTGGCGCCGCTCATCTCGCGGGCATTTTCCATGTTTACTGGACTTGACGTCATCCTACTTACAGCCGGGAGCCAGGGGTTTTGGGTGAGTCGAATCTAGAGAACCTTGCAGACTTTTGTGTCCAAAAGTAAAAGTAGTAGCAATGCTTTACAAGCTGCTGCTGCTTTTGCCAAAGTAAGCTGCCGTCAAACGTTTCACGTACTGGAAGTCTTGGCCTGCAAAACTCTCGTTGGAACCGTGCGGGTATTAGGAAGGTATTCAACCGCACTCGGCACTTTCACACTCCAACAGACGCTAACAGGCTTGTGTGAGGATTTCTTTGTTCTTTGTGGAACGTCGAGAAACTTTGTTCAACTTTGTCAACGGCAAAGGCTACTACTATACAGCTTTCTTGTTGGCTGAGCTAATCGTTGTGGAATTATCGGCCTTGTTGAATATATGTGGATAGGCTTTTAGCCTGGAGCCAGGCTTTTTTTCCACCAAAAGTTCCTTTACTCTTGTATAGCCATTGCGTTTCAGGATTACAGATTGTCTAGGTTTATTTACTTGCTTGTTTTATATATATTATTTACTGTATGCTTGTCGCGGGAATACAAGAGTGTTTTATATATACACTGACAGGTTTCTTGTATTGGCAACAAGGCTAGTTTTTGTACCTTCTCAAACACAAAAGGCGGAGGCTTTATCAATATACAGAATTTTCAGGCTATTTTTTATTTGTGCAGGTCATTCAAAAAGGAGAAGAAGAACAAGAAAGCCGCTGCCAAACTGACGGAGATTTGCTCGCCGAGGACGTCATCACTAGTACCACAAAGACTTGTGTTTTGGACGACGAAGAAGGAGGCCAGAAGCAACTTGTTCTTACATTCCGCCATTACGGAGCGCCGCAAATAAACGCTGCCGATGGTCCTGGTCTGGTCAGTGTCTCTGGAGCGGGAGATTGCCTCAATGCTGGATTTATTTCCGGCCTCTTACGCAATAACAACATTCACCAATGTAGCCTTCGAGGAAGGATTTGTGCGGCGGAAGCACTGAAGACTGGTCGCAATGTTCCTCATGTCTTCCGACTTACTTCGGATTAAAGGTCAATCAACAAAGTAGGCATTTGTTTGCATGTGATTTTGTCAAAGCTTTTTCGCTTGCTGACTTGAGATATTTGTTGATTCATCCTTATTGATGATACGTTACATTGAGCCTTGTACTTTGTACCGTTTGAGAAGTTTCGATGTAAGCAAATTCTTGATTTTCGCGTCATAATAATAAATAGTGCTTTACATATATTTATACGACATCAAGTATAATTAATATGAAAGTGGTGATTCTTGAATCAGGAATCTTGATCAATACATACATTAAAACTCAAGGCTTAAATGAATGTCTGTTTCGCAATGATTTGTAATAGGCTTACAAAATATGGGAAGGACAAGGTTTGTGGCGACAATAATATTTTCTAAATGTATAATTTATTTGTGTGTTTATAAATTCGGCTTTACTACAGGAAGCTGTGGATTGTAAATGAATAGTTCTGGAAATCAAGGTTCTTTGGGAGAATGCTAAAAATAGCTAGCGAATATAATATATAACGATGTTGTTTTGAACTATGGCCGAGGTCACTATTTTGCAAGGGTGGCAAATATGAAACGGATGTTATATAAATACAATGTAAAAGTGATGGTATGCATAGATAGACGCGGCGACCGGAAGTAGAAGGAGACTAAAATAGAGCTGTAGCTAATGGACTTTAGAAGGCGCTGCGGGAGAGAAAGTCATAGAAATTGTATGCCGTGAGTCATTGAATTTTCCAGTTTGGTGGAGCAGAGATTTATGTGTATATAGCATGTATTTTCGCATGTGTATTTTGGCAAGGGGACATGAAAGCGTTTCATTAGTAAACTCGATTGAAATTTCATCAAGCAAGGCTAATTGCCACTATATGGGCTTTGCTCCTATGGATTTTGAATAGGCTTTGATTGCGGATGGTTGTTGAAGTAAGTGGAAATGGTTTATCAAAAGGCTAGGAAATAACTGAAGGACTGCTAGAATTTTTTGTATCTTGTTGGGCTTTGGTCGGTGAAAGTTTTGGAAATGTATTTTTTAAGCTATACAATTTATTAAACTCTGTAAATTTTTGATATATATATATTATATAGAAGCCTTAAAATTAAGCCTTGTCGACAGGGGAGCACATGTTGCTTTTGAAGTTGTGCACCGAATAACGGTTGTACATTCCCCAAATGGCCATCATCGCCTTGCTCGTGTACTTGGTCGGGTTGTCGTCAACTGTTTCTGGAAAAAGATACAAAGAATCAAGAGATTGAATTTTTCATTGAACCTCTGATTGCTAAGTTAATGCTATTTTAAAGAACAAGATTTTTTGCGCGACATGTCACTTGATGAGAAACGTGACCTGATCTAAAACGTCATTTTGTTTCCAGTTTTGTCAACATGTGATCTGTGCAGATAGCGTTTGGCGCCCTCTTTCCAACCTTGATTGACTGGCTACAGGCTGCCGAACACAGCAGATTATGACATACATCACACACGCTTTTAACGTGGTTACTATAAATAATTGCCTTGGTCATGAGAGACGTACAAAGATTAATTGCAACTTGTTATAAAATTCTGCTAACACATGACCTTATGTGGGAGTTGACTAATGGCAAAATGGCAAATGCCAATGATCTTGTCACCCTCAGAAATTGAGTGTGTGACGTCGTGAGCATAGATTCTTTATATATTTCTTGGAGAATCCGAGTCACAAGGTATAATTTTTCCACTAGCCGAGCCGACCTCCATTATAAAGGAGCAAAAATCTAAAGCGATAACCTCAATCTTGATATTTGCCGACCCTGCATTTATGCAAGGTAAAAAGATGTTTCCTTGCGAAATAATATTATATACGTCATAGGATTTAGATATGCGTATATCATAAGTATATATATATATAATTTCCATGGACCAAAAAAATACAGATCACAAGTCTAGTCAAGGAAGTATATAAAAATGGAGCTGAATCGCCAATTGTGATTTCCTGATTCGCAAAAAAAATTGCCAAGTATATATGTACTGACTTGTGAGTCGGTATCTATATCATCTAACTTCGATCAATCTCGTTCATGTCAGTCAAAATCTTTCGTGTTTCTGTCAGCCTGACGAGATTTCAGGAACTAAATTCGCACCAAGGTCTTATATGTCTTGGCGAAAATCCGCGTGAGAAATGTACTATACTTGTATAGGAGACAGTTGGACTTTCTCGATCCTGCGGATTATGTTTGAAATAGCAGGTTGAATAGACCAAGTAGAAGCAGAAGAAGAAGAAGAATCTGCCGCTCCTATTCTCAGAATAAAAGATGGATATCTCGAAAAAGGATAAGGTGCGCTTGAGAGCACATATTTGAAATTTCCGCCAAAGCAAAACCGGTGTAAAGAATGACCGCCGCCGCTTGTTCAGCGAGGCGAAAGCACAAGGATCAAGTTTGGCTCAAGTTGGATTTGTGGTAATGGCCACAAGATGTCAAGTTATTGGGTGTAAAAGAATATATTTTGTTCCTACTCCTATACTAACTGATGGCAAAAAGGAAGGAGCAAATGAACAGGAATTATGTATACTTGGAGAAAGCAAATGGCGAGAAAAATATGAAGGAAAGTGTGTTCGGAGCTGATTGGAAGCTAATGGAATGGTGAAAAGACGTCCAAGGAAACTTGAAAGGCTTCTGGTGATGGAGAAGGAAGTTGCTATTGAGGTTGCGAAATATCGAGGGCTTTTGATCGAAAAACTCGTGAATCTCCTGACCTTCCAGCAACTGGAGGTTTCGCGGCAAATATTTGCGGGGCTTCTAGTGAGTTGCAAAAACGTGAATTTTGTGTACCTTCGCCTCAATTATGTCTATATATACAAGTAAAAAACGATAAGAAATCAGCTGTGTACCTTTGTTCATAAGCGAAGCCTTGGGCACGTTGAAGAAGCCGGAAGAAGAGTGGCCCTTGTCGTTGTCTTCTTGGGCAGAGTTGGCCGCATTCTTCGAAGTCAGCTTTTCGCGCATCTTGTACGATGCAAAAGCGCCCAATGGAGTTGCCATAATGCTGGTGGACCTGGTTTCTGTACAGCCTGCAAAAATATATACGGAATTTAGTTTGAAATTGGCAAATGTATACTTCTAATGTAAATATATCTTCAACATTCGTCGTGGCTTAAAAATAAATTCCATGTATTCTGTGATCTTGAAGTGAGCAAGTGGCTTGTGGTTTGACCTAGACTGATTAAATGCATCAAAAGACCCGCTGGACATTCTATTTTTACTCCTTAAATCCGCTTACTCTATAATTATAATTACTGTATACATCTGGTCTGGTAGTTACCATTTACGAAAGGTTATTTTTGCACTCGACTAATCCATACGATCAATTACGCAACAAGTTTTTATTAGTGACAAGTGCAAAGTTGCCATTTTTTCTTTTAATAGTTCTCTCTTCTTAAGGAACATGAATGGCACGAGGTGACAAAGCTTAAACTGATGTAACTTGATAACCTGATGAATACTTGTCTTTTTTCAACTCACAAAAAATTGGCAAGACTATTCAGGAAAAATGCATCCATATCTTTTTATGCAAGAGTTCAAAGTTGACAGGAATGATCAAACCTGAACTGGACTTGAATTGGTTCTTACCAGTTTTTCACCTCTTCAGCAGGCCAGCAGGATTATCGATCTTGAAATCTGCTGTGTATATATGTACCTGAATAAGTTAATGGAAAAACCAGTTTTCCAAGAAATATTGTTTTGACTAGAATGGCAAACAAGATTCTTATAAAAAATTGTTTACAAAACACAAGACTCAATCTGCCCTCAGAACGAAGCAATGCACCTGTCGCTATTTGCCAATTTTTTGCCAAAGTCTCCTTTAACAATTTGACACTCTTTAAAGTTTACTAAAAATTAGTCAACCGATTCCCATCGATCTTTCGTGTAAATGCTTTGTTTTTCGGCTGGTTCTGAAAGTTCAATTTGCACGGGTTGCAAGTTTTCAACGCCAACTTTTAGATACTTGAAGTGAACTCGTTCATGGACTGCTGCGGCCACTTGCCACAAACTTTCCCACCTTTTCTTGAACCACTTTCATTTCGGCAAGGCTTGGGCGCGAATGTTCATAAAACTCCTCCTGTCCGTTTTGGTGCCCTTAGAAACAGGGCTATAAATATCAAGGGAAGACGCACTTGTTCTTCTATAGTTTTGCCATCAAACGTTTCTTCCGTCCAACTTTTGCCATCATTGGAATCTTCCATAAAGTTTACAACGGTAAGTAGATTGCCGCCGCCGGTACGTCCGTCAGATGACGCAAATGCATCCAATGGCAACTATACCACTTTCTTATGGTTCTGTACTTTGTTATTCCTTCTCATGATTTCATCTACTTTCTCTATAGCTATATCGTCATCAAGGTTTATTTTTACAGGCTACCCCAACGTGTCCCTACTTGAACCACGACTCCAATTTTCCTGTACTTTTGGTTTTGCCTACGAAATGTGTTATCTAGAAAAGTTGGGCAATGATACTGAAATAAGCTCCAGATAAACTTGTAAAAATTGACTTACTTGGACACTTGGAATGAGTTTGACTAGATGCTTGGTTGTACAACTTGGCTGTGGCTCTGACGCTGGCGCTCATGTAACTTGTCTCCGCACTGGTCCTGGTGGGTCTTGTTGGGCGTAGATCGATCATCAAAAACTTTTCGCTCGAGGAGGATCCGGAATATACACTTAGAATGTCTGTCATAGAAAAACTAACAAACTTTAAATTCTACAAATATATACGTAATACGCACACTTTGAACTGAGTAGGTGTAAAAGGTATAGGTAGGCAGGAAGGAGGAGAAGGAGACACTCTTCGAACTTCACTTCGAAGAAGAAACTGACTGATTTTCAAGACAGTTGCACAACTTTTGAACTAGGGATGATCACAAGACGAATAACGCAGCTCATCGGCAACCTAGACTGATCTGGTTCGTGCTCAGTTCTCAATAGCTTCAACTATATTTCTTCTTTCCTTATCAGCACTTTTTGATAAGGCTTATGGTTCAAGCTTGAGCAACGTTGTAGAGAAACAAGCGTCGCTTTGTTCTACAATGATTATAGTTTCCTCGCTGACTGACTGACTGACTCCTGTATGAGTAAAACTTTACATCTCACAGTAAAGTTTCGAGAAACTTGGGAATCCAAAGCTCTAAGCGACCAACTGTCCCTTGTTGTTGAAATCCTCCGAACAAATAAAGCCAGTCCGATCTGTAGGTGTGTCCATCACTTGAGTGGCATCATCAGCTGTTTCGAAGGCCGTTCCAGTAGTAGTAGTTCCAGCAGTAGTTTTGTTGAACTTGTACAGTTGCCGTATTGAATTCTTGATTCTTCGAAGTAACGCCAGGAGCTCCAGGAGCCAGGTGGAGTTGACGTCTAGCAGAAGTGTATTTCCTTGCGACGCTACTTCAGCGTTTTCAAGAAAATACCGCACGAGCTGTAGGTAGATCATCACTTTGAAGTTGTCTGATCCAAAATTGGTTGCTGCCACTATGCCTTGGTTGTTTGTATCAACAAAGGCCAAAACGTAGACTGGATCACAATATGCGTTTCATGTCTCTTTTGTTTACTGTCTTGATGAAGGATCTAGAAGAACCGGTTGAGCCACATTTAACATGTGGCTCGTTATACCATCGATACATTATTTTGATCCGCCTTCTTCGTCTCGCTCCTTAACATGTACATAACGCTTCTTCTTGATAATCGTCGTCTCTGTAACCAAACAAGTTATTACTATTTAGTTAATGTCGTTTCTTGGTCTTGACTCGCTCCATGAGAAATCTCTTTGAGAATCGATAAAATTATCACCATCTCGCTATTGGCCATTGGGAGGGCGCTCTTCGGATCCTCTTTCGATGAGATGGCTCTTCTGCGATGACGACGTACATATAACGTTGCCAACGACGAGATGTCGCCAAACATTTCTTTCTTCTTTAGCAGTTGTAGTTGTAGTAGCATTGACTCTATAGCGGCTATCATCAGACGTTAAAGAATTACTTGTTCAACTTATTTCTTCAGTCCCACTCGCATCATCCATTATGGGCCATCGCTGCCATGCTGATGATAACAGAACACATGGGGGCATCTAAAGTCACACAAGAATAATCATTATTAGTAGAGGACAAGCATATCACGTGAAAGTTGAGTGCAACCATAAGAAGCCCATTCATCGGTACAATATCATGCAGATTTTTTATAGACAAAGAAATTCGCAAAAGACTTACGAGGAAATTGGATATCTTTGCGCTCTGTAATAAAATCAAACAAAGACTGACCCGTTAGCTACCTATCTAAATCTACCCCTTATACTACACAGACACATGTATGCCAAAGCCTTGTTCGAGTATTTAATTTGAAACCACAGGTAAACAGACTTGATTGATTAAATTCCTTTGGAAGATACATGAGCGAGCATATCATATTTACGACGTATCAGAGAGAATGAGGAACCTCAAAAGTAACCTAGCTAAGCGAGTAAGTGTATCTAACTAACACGTGACATACTGGATTATATATACTGTGGCACATTAAATTGGTTCAAGAGCCTCTCATCCGGATAATAGATGCGTTTCATACGATAAAACGACATGTGAATATACTTATGCTAAAGTACAAGTTAAGAGTTAAAAAGATATTATAGACGCGTAAAAAAGGTTATGGAGCGAAATGTTTGCGTTACAAAGGCTACGAATTGTAGCTTACAACCTACATGAGATAGTGGGGGTAAACAAAAGTCTCAGATTATACAGCACGCTTATCAACTAATATACTTTGCGTTGCTAAAACTTGCATTATTTGTACTAGTGGAAATGGCGAACAAAGAATCTCAATAGTATCTCAATATAGTGTTGTTGTACACAATTGAACTGCGATTACTATGACCGAAATTCTGAATGTCTTGTGGTGGGAGTACCAGTGGTACTGTACCACGCTAATGCGGAATTAATATTGTCTTCAGCTAAAAGAATCTAATGCTATTACTAAAGGATAAATATAAATTAATACATGACTCAAAAAAATGATTACATGCGACCTGCAACATGTATCTACAAACTAAATATCTGATCTGAATTCCTTGAGAAAGCATGTGATGGTGAGCAATAAATCAAAATGACGGGTGCATCACTTGTGATTAGAATGCAACAACTAACTATATATATCTCACTAACATGCTTTCGGTTCGGCCGACTTCACGAACTGTACATAACACAGTCAGCTATCATCATCATCAGCAGATCAACATCACGGGTAAAATTACCTTCAATTGGCTTCAAAATGCATAAGCTAGTGAACTCACGTCTATCGATCCTAGTTTGAACACGACAAACATGCTTTCTCTACCTAAAACTAAAACTATATCACTTGACCTACTTAATAAGCTATAGCCTAAAGCTCCATTGCAGATTGGAAGTCCTGAACTTCAACCGGGTTGGCTAGTTCGCAGCCGGAAGCTAGTCCAAAAAGTCGACGAAGGAGATGGGGAACATGCCGCGTCGGTTTCCGTCTATTATGAAACCTGAAATACAAAAATCAATGAAATATTTCTGTCCGTTATCAGATTTTTCTTGAGAAAGAATTCATCACCTTCCATCCAGTCGTCATCTTGCGTTCGTTCGCTCAAAATATAGATAACTTCACCTTGCTGGAAAGATATCTCATCCGAGTTATCTGCCTTACAATCGTATATCGCTTGACAACGCTAAAATAAAAACACAATTGGATTAGCATTTTTGCCGGTTAAACAGAAAAAACGAGTCCTGCTACTTCTTACCCTTAATTTTTCAACATCTACAGTGCTCGGAGGGCTGGTAGCGCTGTTGCTGCCGTTCGGTAATTTGGGGCTGACAGGACTTGGAACTGCAACTGTTGTGGTTGAACGCTGTACTGTTGTGGTTGGTGGAACCATGTTTCCTAAGATATTGAACGGCCCGCTGTACTGCGGATAGATGTGAGAAATTGTTGAAGACGGCTGAATTGCAGCTCCTGGTTGAGGTGGCATAGTTTTTCGTAGCTGAGGAGGCTCTCCTTGAGGTATAACACGTGGTCCTAAATTAAGTTTCTGTATCATTGGGTCAGAAGGGCTTCTTATATGACTAGAATTTGATTCTGGAGGCGCAGGTGCAGCACGTTTGGATGCCGCAATCCTTGCTGATACTGTACTTTCAGGCGTTCCAACGAAAGATGAGTCGTTTGCTGAAATTCAAAATCTCATTATAGCAATGCCAAATGAAATCAACAAAAACAAATGTAATTTTGTTACAAATACTTGAAGGTTTATAGGGACTCTCCACGAAGAATGAGTTCGGCCTCCGACTTTTATCAGGTGTTGTAGCGGAGTCGTCAAAGCCTGTAAATTCGTCTTCCGACATGTCTGTAGAGTCGTCTGCACCAAGATTCCAATCGAAGTCAACACTTTCAAACAACGTTTTCTTGCCCTCCATTGCATGAAGTAACTGGAACGATACATTCGTATTACAAATTAGTAACCAACGTATCTGTCATATTCTTTGAAATCCGTAAACACTTACGAGCTCCTCAACGCCTTTGTTTTCTCGTGACTTCGCTACTTCTAAGGGAGTGTGCTTGTCTTTGTCCTGTGCCTGTAGATCAGCTCCAGCTCGTAGTAACAACTTTGCAGGTTCTGTTCTTCCGTAGAATGCACAATAATGCAAAGGCGTCGATCCATTCCGTGTCTTTTTATCTAACGATCCAGCATTGTGTACCAGGAAATCTACCACAGGAAGGAAGCTCCGCAAAATGGCCACATGAAGCGGTGTTTCCCCAGTGTCCTGCAATTAACAAAATGTCATCAAAACTCATACTCATGGTGACTCTCCTGACCTGCATCGTGAATACAACTTACCCTCGAAGGTAACGGAACGTTCAAAACAGCACCCTGTGCCCAACATTTGACTAGCAGCATCAGGTCATTTGTTTCGATTGCTCGTTCCACGGTTTGAATTAAATTATCCCGATCAGCACAAGGAGCAACAAATTTCTTATCAACATATTTCGCTGTAATGAACTCGGTCCTGTCCTCCCTGGTGGAAAATAAACACTCATGTAATGTTTTCAATGAAATTCTTTTGAATACCATTAAATTCATATATATCTTACATCGTGGAAGACGGTACAGGTTTAGCGCCTGGTTTCAAAGACTCTTCTAAGATTTGGTTCATTGCCGAATTTCCAATGCGAACAGAAAGAATGAGCAGTGATGGCGGTATGTGATCAAGATATATCGACTGTATTCTAGACACTCCAACACCCAGTGTCCGGTGTATGCCGGAACATTCGATACAAACGATGACACCGAGATTCACAGATAGCCATGTGACATCTAAAAAATATCAGTACGTCATTTCATTCTGGATCTTAAGTTTGTATTTTGTAAGAGTAAATGATTTACCGTTTTCAGAATCACAATCAGCACACCTACTGTTTCCTGGAAGGTGATGAACATGTCCGAGGATAGCTTGGGTGATTTCTCTCCACTTCACGCTATTATTGACTACTTTGCCATCAAACGCTTCTTCCATTGCCGCTTCCTGTCAAAACGAATTTGGAGTTCATGTTTTGTCAGATTTTAGCAAAACGGACAGTTTTGAGTTGATTTTACCTTGCTATTCAGTATTACAGAGATCCATTCTTCAGCATCATCTTCGCTATTCAAATGATACGTCCTATTGTAGGATACTAGATCGAAGAACTTGCGATCTTCGGTGACAATCTTCAGTTGACACGTCAGTAAATTCACTCTTGACGGCTGTTTCCCTTCATCCCCATGAAAAATGTGTAAAAATCCGTCCTGAACTGCGCATTTTCTTTTCTGCCACACTCTTCGCATCTTTCCCTCCGACTTTTTGTTCAGATAGCCCATTTTCGTCACTCCAACACTTTTGTTTCCTTTGATCTGATGCAAATTATAACTAGCAGGTCCACTGTTGGCAGGTCCAGTTGGCTAAGGAATCGGAAAAATAGTACGTAAGTACATAGGCCAACTTGTAAATTAATCTCATTCCTCAAACCTTACTTCTTTCTCCAACAGCGGTGTAGTCTTCAATAAATGTTTCATCTCATTCAAATTCTTCCGTTCATCATCCTGTTGTTGCTTGATTTTGGTGAGATTTCCCGATAAAATGGAGACATAGTCACCAAAATGTTCCATGGTCTTTAAGCCATCTTGGAAGTAGCTACGACAGTGCAACAAAATACCTCAGATTACATGAGTGTCCAGAACACCGGAACAAAAATACCAAACGTTTTTGTGTTCACCTATTTAACGCATGATAATACTCCACGAGATGCTTCAATAGCTCAACTCCCTTCTTGGTTCTTATTTCGTTAACTTTGAGGTAGTACTCGGCTAAATGCAGTTGTAATAGTCTTCGCTCTCTCTCAGTTTCATCGGCAATCTCGGCAGGTGTGACTTCTTTTCTGATCATTCCTGCATCTCGGGCAAGAGATTTCTTTTCCTAAATCAATTGCAAAATGAAATAAAGCTCCTGTTTACATCTTTTTCTTTCATTATTACTGATGTTGACGTGTACCAACCTTCTCCAGCTTGGTGCATCTGGCTTCATAGTCCTTATGAGCTTTATCGAAAGGTCTTCTTAGATCCCCCTTAACGCCTTTTATTTCACCTTTAAGGACTTGGTCCAGCGGAAAGAGTATCATGTTTTGGAGATTTTGCATCTAAAAACAACCATTTTGTTAATCACATCACGACGTCACTCCATTCAACTCTGAAAAAGTAAAAATCGTACCAGAGTCTTCTTTAAACTCGACAAATCCTTGGTGACAACAGCAAACTTCAAGAAGGCTGCTTCCAACTCCGGTTCTTGTCCAGCAGCACTGTTGCCCAATCGTTCCAAAGCCTTGGATAACGACATTTCACTTTCCAAGTTGGTGTTCCCGCTCTGGTGTATCGACTTTAAGGATTTCTTCACCTTTGTTAGTCCTTCTCTGTCTCCGTCAAGTGCCTACAAATTGAAATCAACAATCAATACCCAGCTACGTCTCATAGTTTATACTACACATTCAAGCTGAACGCCCTGCAACTTACATCTTCAATAATCGACACTGAATTCTTAAACTGAGGTATCCTTGAGACAAATTCCGAAGTCGTAGGTGACCTGAAATCTTCCCTCGTCACCTCCAAGAACTCCTTGACGACCGCGTAGTCTGGCATTTTGAAATCCGTTGTATTTCTCCCCTTGAAAACTTGATCAACCCACCAAAGCTTCTTCTGAGGTCACGATCGTCAAGACCTCGAATCCAACTCGACTATTCCGAAAACATCACCTTTCAATCACGAATATTTCATTCACAAAAAGTCGCTTCCGTTCATATCACGACCTGTCGCTGGTATCACTCACAGATAACGCTAGACGTTAAGATTCAGGATAGATCACAGAATAAGTCAATCACCACCAAAACATAGACCCAAGTAGAAGGCGTTTGATGACGTCCCAAGCTTGTTGGCATATTCTCCGAAATCACATTTGACTGATACTTTTGGCTTGTTCTCGGTTAATGTTCCACTTGCATGTCAGCCGCCGACCAACTCTTCCTTAATGACCTAATGTTGAACGTGTTGTTGTTGGCCGCTTGCACCGTCTAATCTATGACATTTTCACTATTTACATGCATTAGTGGCGATATAATTTGATATCAAAAACTTTCGCTCGTCCCGTGTTAATGGTTTGATATCCTGTCTGTGCCAGTTTGCTTGAGCAATTATGTGAGACAA
>JAQGBJ010000795.1:0-31722 GCA_034698345.1 Sphaeridia pumilis | reverse complement strand
CAAATGCGCGTCCACACCATCGCCCACGCTGTACGGCAGTGGCTTATCGGATATGGTGAAAGCGGAGCAAGGATTTTTAGCGCCATATCCGGAGTCCACCGGTGGTGGCCTATTTTCTACCAACGCGGCTACACATCAGAAGTTTGTTTGGAGGCCTTGGTGAAAAAAGTGGGCTGAAAGTCGTCCATATTTAACTGGTTGTTCTAGAAAATATACGAATATTTAATAGACCAATTTGAAATGCACGAGCCTTTGTGAGGATATTCGTTCTTGACTGTGATTTGTACATATATGTATTTGTAACCTGTACTTATAGTTTTTACCAATTAAGATTATATTAATTAGTGAATGGCAAACTTTAATACTTTTGTCTACCTCAAAACCATATAGGACAATCTTTGTAAAAAATGACCGTTTTATTGTTTAAAAATGACTCGATGACAAAAAATATTAAAACAATAAAGGATTTTGTCTACAACAAAACTAGAAGAAACATTTAAACTTCATACCCAAAGATAGCAGGATTTTTTCTGTTTCTCAAAAATGTCCATTTAGCCAGCTTAAGCTTGAAATGTGCTGTTCACACTTCTTTTGAAATCGACAAACAAGATTATTCTAGTGTTATGTTGCAATCCTGCAACTGCAATCCTTTTTCTGGTCCATTTGTAGCTGCCATGGTCCCAAAGTTTCTTCGTTAGCTGTGTTAGCTCTAACGGCTTCGCTTGTACTGCAAGGTCATTAAATCCTGGCACGTTATCTGCTACTACTTCGAAGACGCCTTTTCCTTGCGGCTAAAAAATTATTTACGAACAAGACACACGTAAGTCGGGCCGACACAATTATAACACAAAGACGCTCTTGCGACTTTTGCTTTCGGGCAATAAACAAAACGTGTTTTTCGTTCCAAAGACGCTCCTCCGAACAAGAAACCGCGTGTGTTCCAAGCTCCCGTAATACCCGTGTCTTTCCTAATCTTTCTAGCTTGCTTCGCTCAAGAAGAAACATAATGGAGGACATGGCTCAAAACACTCTTTCCGCACGTAAACTTGTTGCCTCGGAGCAAAACCCAAGGCCTGGACTCTGGACCAGTCGAACAAGAAGCTGGAGAAAAGGAAACTTTTCCAACCCTAGCCAGCCAGCATAAAAAAAGAAGAAATCAGAGTTAATTGCATATGAGAAAATACCGTAGCACACGCTCCAGTTCCATTTGTGAATGAACCACCAGATTCATTCATAACCTGGAAAATATTTTTTGTTCTCCAGCTATTATTATCATTATTACGTATATACGACCGTGTCGACGACGACAGGTAGGCAGTCAGAGAGGCTTTATTATCCTGTGGTTCGTGGCTACAGATCATAAAAAGCAAAATTGCTTGAGGATGCTGCTGCTGCTGCTGTAATTTTTGTGAATGAATCCTGCAACTTGTTCCAAGAGCTTCTTCTTCAAACTTGATTTTAAGAAGCTCAGCTAAAAAACATGATGACAAGATTTACCAGTCGGAAGATTTACTACGGTCTTGTTTTTTATTCTCTCCGACTTTTGAAATTCATGGTTACACTCAAACTTGGGTTATTTGTGGGCAAATAATATAAAAGTAATCTCAGTCAGTCAGTCCAGTGCGTGGTTTTGCTGCTGCTGCCTTGGTAAGAACCTCTTTTGGATTTTTTACCACTTTCAAAGTCCATTTTAGCTTCACGCTCCACCGCCTTTATAGACGCATCAAAAACAACTATTATTATCCAGCCCTCCACACGTGTGGCAATCTGTGTACATCACGTCAAAATTGTGACGTAACGGCACGAACTGCTCCTTGACGCTTTGACAAGAAGAAAGTGAACAAAGAATCATGTAGAGGATTGTAGGCAGTCAGGCCATTATTATGTATTCACGCCTCCAGCTAATTTCGGTGTGGTGTGAAAAAAAGAACAATTTCCAAAAGGGACCAAAGTCTATTTCGGTGTTATGGAAATTGGAGAACGAGGCACTTTTTTCCATTTCAAGCTGTCCTGTAGTTTCGAAGAAGAGACCAATTTTACCTGGAGCGTTACACAATGGACGGGGAAGTTTTGATTTTTTCCTGATTTGTGCCTACGCCGAGAAAGATGGGAGCAAAACATCGAAGTGACTTCCGGTCCGGCTGGACGACTGTGAGCGGTGGCGAAGCAAAGACATGAGGTTGCGAAAAGCTGGACCGGACTTGAGTATTGCGTCTGCCCTGCCTGCAGTACGTAAGTTTAAGAATCGCTTTTGATTTCTTGTGAGAAATTGAATTTTTACAACTTTTTGTCCATTGATAATGCACTTGTCACATCCGTTTTTGAAGCGGGCCGATGCCTTCTTTTTCACGATACAAAATCAAACAAGATGACTTCGCAGTTGTGACGGAAGAAGCCGCGCGGGAATATATAAAGCAAGAAGCGTGCGCTTCCAATGGCCACAGGTGTATTTGTACATGGTAAAACAACGTTTGCCGTCGTCTTCTTGTGGTCATCGTGTTGGTCATTGAAGAAAATACAAGCTTGATTAGATTGAGCGAGTCGACCGACTGTATGGTTTAAGTAGGCGCCGTCCATTGCACGGCTTATCAAAAGAAGCTCTAAATTTGTTTTGATCGAAAGCGAAATTGCGGTGAAAGTGTCGTTGCCAAAAATACGTAATTGCGGTTCTGAAATAGTTGCTTGAAACACTTTAAAAAGTGTCGTGGACGATAAAACGATAAAATTGGAAGGCGATTCAGCGGCGATTTGGCGAATTGTTGCGTAACAAGTTGACAAGCGCGGATTTGCCGTATGTTAAAAATGGGAGGACTTTTTGAAAAAATTGCTCTTGTAATGTATGCGATGATTGCGCGGTATCATCGATTTTGCATTGATCGGCAGCCATGGCAATTTTCGCCAAAAGGAAGCGAGCCATTATGAGCGTCTCAGGACCATGATAAATGTTTGTTGGCAAAGAGACAATGTGTCAGTGATAGTCACAAGTTGTTGGCGATTTTTTTGCTGGAGATTTACAATCTGACGGAGTAATGACGGGAAACGGCATGCCAATGTGTAGATATACAACTCAACTTGTGTTGTATTATTTGGTCCTCTGGTTTCATCAATCATGATTTTCAGGTGTATCTAACCGAGAAGGCAAAAAGGTAGATTCAGGTTGATGATCCGTTGCTGTGGAAAAGTGGCGTGTTGCCATTTTGCAAAAAAACAAGAGATTCGAAAGTCTTTTGAAGCCTAAAAAGGCCGAAAAGGCAAAATTGTACAATTTCAGGACGAAAAATGGCAAAAAGTCAACAGCACCCGGGATTCCCAAGCGGTCACCCATCCAAGTACTAACCGGGCCCGACGTTGCTTAACTTCAGTGATCGGACGAGAACTGGTGCTTTCAACGTGGTATGGCCGTTGACGAATTGAGGAGCTCAGCAACTCGTCTAGTTGAGACCTTGCTAGAAGCCGCTCTAACGCTTCTAAAGATGCGGTCTACAAATGCTAGCTACCGTTCATGAAGAAGCTTAATTGTAGATCTTCAGACGTGCTTGCTTATAGCGAGCCTAGAAGAATGAACGCGACAGTGTTAACGATGAAATCGCCGTAGGCAAAACTATGACTTCTTCCGCAAAGATGGTGCTTGTATTTGAAGCCAACATTTCAGGTATACGCCATTCTCTAAAAGGTAAAAGATGCTGGATTTTTTTGCTGGAGCTCCCTGCCCTGCTAAAGCCCTCCACTTGTGCAACTGGAAAGACAAAACAATATGGTTTGTACCGACTGTGTAATTATGTACATATTTCGGGAGCCGAAACCTTGACAATTTGTCCTGCTGTTCAGGATACTGAATTAATTTCTGCTAATCACTGTCGCCAAGGACATCATCTGTCGTCGCACATTACGACATTCACAAAATTATTATTATTGTTACGTCAATAAGACCGATTTCTAGACTTACTCTTTTTCAGGAATATTGCTCCGATCGAACTAAAAGGCCAAACTGTCTGCCTTAGAGTAAAAGCTGTTAAAAGGTTACAAGCGATGCTCGCCTCATTTTTACATTAATTTAACGCCATCTCGTATTTGTAATCGCAACCCGTGGATCTTCAGCGTTTTACGAAGTAGACGCCTTTGCGTTTGCACTGAAGAAACGTTTTGCTTCATTACTGATAGGCGCGGGAGTTTGAATTTGAAGAAATTGCTGCTGAACTGCTGGTTAAAACGAATTGTTGACGTTTTCCAGAAACTCCTTATATGAGTCATCCATCATCATTTGATTTTAGAGGTGGCGGCTTGTAATACCTGATACCTGATGCACAACATTGTTGATGCATATTTTTGTGTATTAAGCTTGTTGTTAATTGTCACGCCAACGCCGCAGCTGGCTGAACATCTAAGATTGCTAGAAGACTCTAATGTTGGTTTCAGAACGATAATTTGATTTTAAAAGTTGTGCTTATTCGGGTTTTATTGAGGTAAAAGGTCAGCTTGACTCGTTAAAAATTCTGTTAGGGATGGTGGACACTATGGAGAAAATTACTAGCTTCACGAAGGAGGTGAACCAACTTCAGCTTTATTTAAGGACATTCAAAATAGCATACTATAGTTTCAGGCCTTTTGGTTTGTGTTTAAGGTCATGGTGGATGAGTTCGAATTTGTTCACACGTTTGAAACTCTTGAAGCCTTTGGATTTCAAGAAGGCAAGTCTGTCAAAATTCCCGGAACTATAGTTGGTAGCAGATCGAAGAATATCGAGTGGTTCGTAAACACATAGCAAGATGATACACGATTCTCGGTTGAGAAGTCTAAATGGTTTTGAAATATTTTCAGGTATGTAACTTTAACTTACTTGAAAAAGCAACAAGCGATCACCAGTAGTTTTAGTTCAAGCCAAGTTACTCACAAGTTCTCTATTTTGATAATTGGTTCCAATGCCAATGGAAAAGATTCATCAAGCGTTAAAGTTACTGGAGGTCTGTCATCAGCGAGCTATCCGACTTCCCGTAAGAAAAGCTAACTGTTTGTAGTCTCTTCTTGTGAAAATGGTTGTTGTTATATTAATTAACCCGGCTTTTCTTATCTTTCAGGAGTCTTTGTATTTGACCATTCTGGGCACGTTTCTGCGAAAGTTCCAATGGAGATGAGGGGGCAGCTTCCGTTGCAGCTGACGCTCAGCTTCAAGTTTCAGGTGATGCAACTCAGTTCAAAGTCTCAGCTAGAGATTCGAAAGAGGGATGTGCCACTTGATGTACTTCAGAAGAGCTTCAAAGATTTGCTGGAAAGTGGCGCTGAATTTGCTGATGTGACACTGGTGACTATGGATGGAAGTATTCCTGCTCATAAGCTAGTGCTAATTGGCAAGTCCTCAAAATATATCATGTCCTATGAATAGGTATGACCGATCTTCAACTTTGTTATTTATGTATCCGCAGCAAGGAGCCGTGTTTTCCGAGCCATGTTCTCAACAGATATGGTAGAAACCAACAACAACAGGGTAGATATCAAAGACTTTGACGAGAAAACTATTTCTGCCATGCTTGAGTAAGTCGACATTGAAGTTATGTTCGTACATGATTCCAAAGTGTAATCAAGCACAACTCATTCAATTTTTCATTTCAGGTATATTTACTCTGGTTCTACTGATAAAGTGACCGAAAGTCCTATGGAAATGCTCCGTGTTGCTGACAAGTATGACTTGAAAGAGCTGCGAGAAGTTTGCATCTGGAATGTTACTGAAGGACTCGAAGTTGACAACGCTATCCAGAAACTGCTGTTGGCGGATAGCTTCCACGTGAAAGATTTTAGAAAGGTCGTCATGCAGTTTTTTAGAACGTAAGTTAATCATCAGAACTTGCTCTCTCTTATTGAGGTCGTAGGTCGTGGAAAAGAATCACTCTAACTGCTGACTCTTTGTTATGTTGCAGAAATCATATGGAGATCGCCCAGACAGATGACTTCGAAGAATTTGTAAAGACAAACCCGGACTTGTATCTGGAGGCCTTGACTGGGAATCAGAAAAAAGCAAAGTGAACCTGAAGTTGTATCCAGAACTCTTTCCTCAAGTCTCCGTTAGATGTAGCAGTTGGTCGTTCAGTAAGATATATGAGCCAATGAGCCAGGAAAGAATTTATATTATAAACGGTTTTTTATACAGCAGTGTTTCAGTGACATAGTTTTACAGGTCAGGATAGAAGAAGCTATCTGTATGTAGTATGTACTGCAACTGAACTTACTTTATACTTACAATTGTCCATTAAAGGCAAAAGTTTTTCCTTAAGTACCATGTCATTATTCGCAAGAAATTCTCTCAGGGTTAGATTCAGCTTGAGCCTTCTAAAAGATCGAAACCTTCTTATCTTTAATTTTTCTACAGAAAGAATTATCCTAGACTCCATATCTGCCTCTTCCAGCAATACTATAGCAGTTTCCATTCTCAAACCACCAAAATTCAATAGACTTCATAGACTACAACTTCTTTTCTCATCAGCTATTAACATCTGCCTTCAATACAAGTAACCCTTCCTTCAATAGACCCTCGTCGTCAAAAATGGCCGCTGCTGCTGCTTACCGCCACTACCGCCGGAAGTCAACCCACTTGACAGAATGACAATGAAGGGTTCGCCCTTCTCAATGATCCAGTTTTCCAAGGACTTGTCTCCAGAGCTGTTTACACATAGTCTTATTACATTCAGCTCATCCTTTCAAAGGCACAGAATCGTACCGATCCGCAGGTCTACAGGAGCTGAATTCTATCAACTAAAAAATGACCAGGTGCTTTAGACAGCGCGCCGCTTCTGTAAACGGTTGCGTAAACACAAATTCAAAAACACCCTTCCGCCTCTCAACTCCAAAGTTTGTAACTCCCCCTTTTTAAAGCCTTTTTATTAGAACAATAGCTTTCATATCCTCATATACTTGAATACTGTGAATGAACAAGAACAAAGATCCAATTTCTCAACTTTGCCGAAATAATAGTTGGTAAAGGCCGCCATTGATTAGTCCATCGTCTATCAAAGAGAGTGAAATAAGAATAGTCACAGACTGTGTGACTCACAGTAGGCTCCTGAAAACCCGTTTTGAAAAATCAACGCTAACTATATTTCCATTGATTCTAGCAGATCCAAATTTTTTTGATTGAAAAGCTCCAACTCAACCTTATCTCAACATGGCGGAAGATTTTGACTGACTGACTGAGAGCTTTGTTCAAAAGCCCGGCACACGACCGAAGAAAAAGCTGGTGCTCAAACGGGGATGAATTGATGGTGTTTAATTCGCTTCGGTTTGCTATCATAATTTGATGTGCTGTAACAATGGGCTCATGGGGTAAGTCAAAAAATTTAAATTTTGGCCCTTAACAATATTGAAGAATATTCATTCATAATTTTATTTATACAGGGCTCGCTTCATCATGGGAGGATTTAATTGACCTGCATCTGTTAACGCAAAACGTTGGAACAGCCCACGACGAACAATATGGTTTTGACTTGATGACAAAAGATAAATTATAGTAGCTATAGCTTTTCAAAATTTCTTCTCAGCTATCCTTCATAATCGACAAAATTTAAAATTATTTCTACAGCCGCAATATCGAGATGGTATCATCACACACAACCCGCACCGCAGCAGGAATTCCCAACACGAGCTGAAGTCAGCAAGGGAAGAATTCCTATATACATTTCATACTTGGAAACAAGCTTTTTTCTCGATGTTGACCTATGGACTTTTACCTGGAATGATTTATGATGAATCAGTCAAAGAAGCTGGCCAAGCCTCTAGATTCCAATTAATCATGCCGTGTAAGCTGTCGGTAATTCTCTTGTTTTCACCCCCACTCAACTCTTTATAACGCACACCTTTCCTATCCTTCCTATATGTATTCACTCCAAGCCAATGCATCCATTTGCCCACAAACTGATGATCGAAAACCATTAGTCTAGTTCTTCGCTCCATCATCATCCCGTATCAAACATTATAGGAACGTTTCACAGTCTTCTCACTCAGACTTCGACTCACTGAGAAACAACACCTTTACCTCTATGAATAATAATCTCACTGACATCTCATAGTCAGCGGCAGCATCAATTTTCATTGTTTTTTATCAAGACACGATTGACGAGAACGAGATGAATACCTGTAAAAAGATATAGGGGCTAAAATAATTAAAAATATTTCACAAGAACCCTTCGTGACGCGTGATCCCCAATGCAAGAAAGAAGGCTTTCAAATACCCGCGTGGTCCATTTAATTTTTTAATGTTTCAGTCAGCAGCCGGACTTGTCAAAAGGGTCTGAGGAATTGGCTAAAGTACAGCGGCGGAAGTCCTTGATAATGCGTATTCTAAAAGAACTAAAAGAATCTTTCCTTTGGAAACTTTGTATCATTGTTTAAATTTATAGAAGATCTAATTACTAAAAGCAGCCGCCACCAGTAAAAAAAGTATCGTTCAATATTGGGACAAGGAAATAGTAAAGGGTTGCTGCCGATATTGACATAAATGTAGAGGCTGTTTGTGTACCGAAAAAACCGCAAGTGTATCAAAAGCCTTTGATTAAATAAATGCAATAGGCAATAAGGTCGTCTATAGTCTTCTATACGAATAGATTCAAGTTGATCAAAGACCGGGCGGCATATAAATTTCGGTAGTCTCTTCCGGAAGCCGTTTGTATTCATTCTTCAATGGACTCGCTGTATATATATTTTGACGCTTGCTTTTGATTGAGCTTGTCATCTTGCCGACGACAGTGGATTTTAATTTGTTCAAAGGGTGAACAAGACAAGAAATGACAAGTGGAGAATGGAAAAGAGCTTCTTGTGCCACTGCCAACTGAAATTGAATATGACAAAGATCATATTGGAACTCGCAAGGAGCCTGATTCGTATTCTGTTCCTTTGGTAGCAAGTTCGGATCAACGCATCGACAGTTTCGTTAATGGAAATGAAAATTGAAACGATGGCGGGAGGTAAATGCAATGTGTTCAAGAACAGCATAAACGGGAAAGATTCAATATTAACAAGTCCAAGTTTCTTGAGACTTAGACGTACAAACATCGTTTGAAATGATGACGAGGCGGGAAAATATCCCATGATTTTAAATACAGTTAAAGTAAGTACAAGCAGCTCCTCATTAAACTTTTACAGGTGAAGAGATACTTAAGGGCAATTTAGAATTATGAATCTGATTCCCAAGATTCAAGCAAGAACTTTTAAAGTATGTACCACGTGCCGTTTCAAGTGTACGAAGTGCGCGCGTTTCGTATTTAATTAATTGCCATCAAAGCTATAATCGGCCGGAGATGACATTTCAAAACCGGATGAGCTGCCGGTTTATTTGACGTAATCGATAATGAGAAGCAGGAAGAAGATGAGCTGGTTATCGATCAGTATATAGCAGCGCGCATACTATATTCTGTTAAGGCTGAAGAAGCGCCAAGTGGTGGAGACCACAGTGAGCGCTGCGCTTCAGCCAGTTTCGGTCATTAATAATAGTCTCTGCTTATCGATATCGCCATCTTGGCAGATTGATAGGTTTCAAGGTGTGGCGAACAAGGGGAGACGCAAGGATATCTAAGTAACTGACTGAACGGGAAGGGTTGGCTAGGGCTGAATTCGGTGTATTTCCAACCTAACGTAGGACTTGTAAGAAGAGCCTATGGCTGGAATGGAGAATGGAAGTTAATACTGATTAATCATGTTCGGATCCCCAGTCAGTAGGTCGACTGACTTCAGTACTTCAGTCGGCTGCTTCGCACCTGGATAGCAAATTCAGGTCTCGTTTCGCAAGAGAAATATCAAACATGGAGACTGCAAGAGTAATGACAAGATTATTAATGTTTCCACATTAGTTTGCATTAGCTCTGTTTGTTCCAGCGAGACTCCAACTCCAGCCTCCTAGACTTTTTCAACTTTAAATTCGCAACTGCCTTATGATCTTACGCGTACCTATCACAACCGTCAAATAAAACGAAACGGCAAAAAGCAAATACATAATTTCGTATTCGTGCCATTAAAAACCGTTGTAAAATTTACGACCTTTTTTCTCTCATGGACTCCAAACTGCAATTGGAAGCCTTTGAAGTTGGAATACAACCCGTATGTACAGACTGTACAGTACATACAGTAATTCAAACTTAACAGGGCGGTAAAGCCATACATTACCAGTTGGGGCTAATTTGGTCCCACTGCCCAACCCCTATTCCATTTGCTATTAAACATTTTAAAACAATGGGCTGTTAATACATTATTGCATTATGTGTAGAGAAAATAGAGGGAAGGTAATTAAATACATTTCTTTGTTTGTTTCTTCTTTTTTTGTGGGTCAGCGGGTCTATGGTTTACTGGACGAGGACTTGGAAATTGCCCGAACTGGACAACAACAGTTGTGCAAGGCCAAGCCGGAAAGAACATAAATTTGACCCTTAACTGCGCACTAAACAAACAAATATTAATAGTATTGCTGTCGTTTTTATGCACCTGGGTGTTCTCCAGCTTGAATAGTAAAAAGCTATTTTGTAGAAGTTGTGACTTTGCCTCCTAAATTGTTATAAGCCACAGTTGCTGTCAGTATCCGCAATAATTTGTAAACGTACATGAAAATTGAAATAAGATTCCGTATACAGGTTATATAACTTGAGTTAGAATAGTAAGTAGCCGAGGTGTGCTGAAGCTAAGATTACTTAACAACGTCAAGGGAAACCGAAATCTATAACGTTAACTCTTGATAATATTGAAAATCTGAAACGGCATTTCAGTCAAGCATTATTTTTTTACGCTGCAATATTTGCTACGAAACTAAAGCTCACGATTATGCCGAAATTCGTTTGCGTGTTGAAAGCCTGCTTGCCTCAGGCTATCTGTGTGTGTGTAAATGGATAGATTTCAAGAGCTCATCGAATCCAGTTGGCTCTCATTGAGATCGTTGGAGAAATTAATTGCCGTACTTAATTCAGATTCCTCCCGCCGACGGCAACTTGTTCGACACCTACAGAGAAGCTGACTGCGGGGTCTCAAGCCTTGTTGACGAGATCAACTACCAGAGCACGAGTAGATTGTGAATCTAATGGTAAATTCAGCATCATGAGGAGCCCTTCTCGAAGCCTCCAAGTTCCAATCCCAAAGTGTGGCCACGGGCAAGGGGAGGTATATATTTACGCTCTAAATACACATGGATTTCTTCTCGAATCTCATCAGCTATCAGGCTTGTTAGCATGGAAATTGGGATAATTACACGCATGTCTACTGGCTAAATTTTGGGGCTCCAGGCCTCGAATATATTTTCACGTAATCAAGAAAGAGACCATGAGATTTAGTTCGGATTACTCTGGTTCATGAACTAAATACGTGTTAATAAAAATACTTACTTGAGGAGCTCAAGTGCAGTAAATATAGCGGGAGTTTTCAAGCCGCCAGGTGGTGCCACTAACTTGCTCGAGGATTTTGTCTATTCTATATTGTGCTGTAGGATGATGCCGTTCATGAAATCTAGAATTTTGCCACCAAGCCATTCAGTTGAAGTAACCATATAGGCCTGTCAATATCAACAAGAAATTACTAAAATCTATAGGTTGATTGAGTCTACCGGCTTTCGCCAGTGAGAAGCTCCATTGTATTTGATAGTTATCAATGTTTACATCAGGGTGAGAAAATAAATTCACGGGTGTTGTTCCGTAGCAAAGTTTGTTTGTGATTATAAATGAAAGCAGTTGTACAAATTGTTCTATTTTATCTGCTACAATAAATGTTATTTGATTTTGGTGGGAATCATGTAACACGCTCGCGATTGTGTGTATAGTGTGCACCAAAAATGTACCAAAATGGATTACAATCACGTCAATTCCCGGGAAGTATCAAAAACTTCCGCGTGTGTTTCCCACATTTCTATTATATACTAGTTTTCGTCCATTTCCGATAATTCCCGATTTTTACCAGGTTTCCACCCCAAAGATTTGTATCGGTTAAACCACACGGAAGATTCAGTCGGGCGAACAAAAATCCCGGCATCTTAGCGTTTTAGCCTGAATGACATATTGAATGGTTGCTCTAATGTTCAGCCAGCTTTGGCTTCATGTGATTTCACTCTTTAACTTGATTGTGTTATACAACGCGGAAAGTACAAATGAGTATATATATTGAACTTTGGCTCTCAAACAATGTCTCAACTTGTCTTCTCTTCAACTTCTAAACTTTAATAAAAAAATGTAAGAGTAAAATGCCGTTTATATATTTGAAGAAGTGCAACAGATTCATAACCAAGTTATATATGATGTCTCTTTCCTTAAAATTCGCGAGCAAAACATCGTATCTGAAAAAAGTGCTTCTTCAAACTAGTTTATAGGAGATAAACAGACATAAGTTGAAAAATTCTTATTCATAGAAGATAAATGGAAAATTTCACAAGTTCAAAATTTCTTAATCAGATTCCACTTCTTCTAGTCAATACATAGATACACAAAACTATTTTAAAAATCTCGTGGTCAGCAATCCACAAAACACACATAATTAATCACACATATTAGCCATACCCTATCCACCACATTGTCCTCAGCCAAACAACCTTTTTTCCCTGGACAAAAGAGTACAAAATGTCCCATAATCACAACAATTGACCCACACAAAAATCATGACAAAACACCAACAAAACCTTTGTAATAATCTTACCTTCTCCACCAAAGAGCCTGACATTACTATTACTTCCCTTCGATTACCCACAAGTCTCACAGTCAGTTATCCACTTTTTGTATCCTCAACAATTGATGTTATTGCTATTTGATAAACTGTCCTTTGGTTCCAGCCCACGCATTCACAATTTCACAATATTCTACTCAATGAGCTTTTTCTCGGTAAATCCCGCCTTCCTTCTCTATCCACAACCAACAATAATAACAATACACGCGACAATAGTCCATCACAATATACCTGTGTCCTCCTTCCTTCCTCGATTCCTCAATGACAATACAAGGACAATTACAAAACTATTACAAAGCGAGATTTAGTGGAACCACAGTGACAAGTCAATTCCATCTTCTCGTCTTGTAAAATTCTGTACATCTGCTTTTGCTCCTTCAGAAACCTCGCAGAGATAAAAATCTGTACAATCATACACCACAAGCTGGAAGAAAGAAACATGTGTTTTGAAATTTTTCTACAATCTCATCCCGGTCCCTTAAAAACATTTTTCTATTAGCAAGCACAACAAATTTTGTTATCTCGCAAGCCACACTAAAAATACTAATTTGAACCAACATGATAAAAATGATAATGCAAGTGAAAGCAAAGTGCATCTTGCATTCTGCATCAGCAAGAAGCAAAAATCCACTAAAAATGCATGTAATCTGTCACTGCAGTTTGCATCCATAATCAACAACCTGTCTTTGACTCGGTGAAAGTTGCATTGAGAGATTGAATATAAATTCCCTTCTTCAGCATCAAGAAAAACCCGAACTTTCTTCTCTCTCTCTTTATCATTATAATTCTAAACCATCTTGTGAAATCTTGAACTTTATATCCCAAAAAATCCCATTAGAAATCATGCATAAGCCTCAGCAACTTTTACTTCGACAAAACCAATGTCTACGTGTGGTGTTGGCTGATTCTAAAATAGCTTTTCCCAACTACGGAAAGTGAATTACATTTTGGTCGTCAGTTGGTCGCTCGAGGGCGCGCGTGCATTTTGATTAGCTTCTATCATATCTCCCACTTTCTGTACTCCTTTTTAAATTAGCATCCGGAATAATATAAGGAAATATACTGAAACTGACTGAATATCAAGTGGATGATGATGAGAGGATTTTCTGTGAGCTTCGAAGCAGAAAAACTCTTGATAATGCCCACGACGACATCGAGTTGACTTTGATGAGTCTATGAAGGCAGTCTTTCAATTATATAACTCGAGATGCACAAGGCACAAGTCCTTACAAAAACACGTGACCCTTCTGTATTATTTTATACTGGAGCCCAGCGAAAATGAGTGACTGACATGGCACATGACCTGAGGGCGTAGTAGGGAAACAAATTACCTTTTTCCATTTCACACCCAACAGAAACCGGGAGACTTGGGGCTGGAGCTGGAGCTGGATGAAGAGAATTATAAGTATAAAAGTAACGAAACGAGATTTTTTTCAAGCCGAATATATAAGCCTCCACATGACGTGCTGGAAATGTCGCGTTTGTGGCGGCACATGGTTTTTTCTCACTCTTCTCGGTCGATAAGCAGGGTCGCCTGATTCTATGATTAAATCACCGAATTGTAGGACCGCGCCGCGCGCGGTTTGGGATGACGATATCAGCAGAGAAAAGAGACAATTGATGAACAACAGAGATTTATAATGCAATGGAGGGGCCTGTTGTAGTAGGTCTGTTCACAGGCTTAAACGCCAATAAGGGCCACACACCAAGTCCAAAGTCCATAGGACTAGAGACCAGAGACACTTCGGAGGGGTCAGGAAAATTACATAAAAAGCGACATGATTTAAGCGAGTTGAAACATGAACAGAGGGGGGAAATGAGCATAAAGTAAATGTGTAATTTTGGTAAGGGAGAAAAAACCCGGTTTCGGAGTTTTGAAACAGACTGTGTCATATAGGAAGAGTTTTGCAAGTTTTTGCACGTTGACTTAAATCTGCAACTGTGAAATGAAAGCAACAGCTCCTTCCATTTGTACCTTATTAAGTGTTCGGCTAGTTGAAACTGCTGATAAACGGCACTTAAATGCAACAAAATTAAAAACTCCTGGTTCCAATGGATTGCAAACGGCTTCCGGTGCTTTGGCTTTGCCTTCGAAATCGTAGAAAGCTGGAATTCTTCTCCAGTCTTCAAACAGTAAGACTTATACTTGTACAACTAACACTTGAAAATTATTAAAGTTTCTTCTATCTGAATGTTTACTTTCTATTAAAAGATACATGATCTCATTTTTCTCCCCGCCTACTGAACCATAAGATTTTTAAGCTCAAAAGTAAATAATATTGTTGACATCCTTGTTGACGTAGGTTAGGAGAGCTTCTGTATAAAGCTCCAGAGCGCTATTTAAAAAAGTCCTCCTCATTCTTTTGTCCTATACTTTATATATATTTACTACGCATTTTATATTATTTCAGCTTTTGGTTCCGGTGCAGTCCTCCGCTGTTGGAGATAATCAAAGTTCATTCAGATGGCATATATACACACACACGGTTGACAAAATTTTCAAGAGACACACAACAAGGGACAAATGACAAATAACAACGTATACTCTTATGGTGTATCTTCCAAAGGAGGCAAACAACAATGGGCGGCCGCACTTCTGTCCTCTATGAACAGACTGAGCTTGAGCCAAGGGAGGAATGCAAACTTTTTTAAAAAGCATGATGATGACGGATGTGAAATTAAATAGGATTATTTGTGCCACTTTATTCCACGAGTCCCAAAAGGTCTCGTGGGCCTGCTGGAGCGAATACCTTGAACAAATTGGTCTCTCCAACAAGACTAGGACACAAGGGTGACATTCATCCAGGAATCCAGGAGGCTTATCAACGTGGCCCTGTAGACTTGCAGATGCCTGAATTTGCTATAGCTTTCCGTGGACCCGGTCTGAATCAGTCCGTCTGATTAGGCCGGATATGACAAGAAGGACGACAACGAGACAAGGCTCATTGTCAACCGGTTGGCGGGGGACACAAAGGGAACTGAGGAGGGCCGCGGGAGCCCGAATTTCATCCTCCTCCTAAAAATACATGCCTTGTTGAATGCTAAAGGAGCCGTGGTGAATTGAACAGGATTTTATGGACAATCATAGTGAAACCGTTTGTATATACACTACTACACAGATGATGAAAACAGAGATTTGTCGCCTAATCTCCCCATTGCATCAGCAACTGCCTATGCCTGACAATAATATTCACGTTATATTCACTGGGGAAATTATTATCGGCAGGGCCAATCACGGAGGGATATTTCGAACAAGAATATGCCTCGTTTTGTGGAATACAACAACGGTGGTGAATGGACAGTATTTTTAGGACGGACGTACGTAACTTACGTCCAAGATTCCCGAAATGCTTGGTCATGTTCTTCAAGTCGTGTGGCGACCAGAGATATGGAATATGGATGGATGGAAGTTCAGAGTTTGTAAAGTCATCAAATGGATGCCACAATCAGCTGGAGTTCCATAGCCATGGGACTGGACGGAAATTTAGAATGACTTTTAAACGTGAGGCCAGGTGTGTAATAATACTGAAAGCATTAAGGCGATCTAAGGGGTCAGGGTCAAAGGTCACTTTTTAATTTTAAAATTTGTACAGGTGGCGACACTGGAAAAGTAAACTGCAGATGGTTACTCTTATGAGAAACAACAAGGATTTTAGTTTTAATTATGTCAGATTTTAATGCCGTTTCTTAACCATGTTCAGTTCAGAAGGATATTAACGAGATTCACAGTCGAAGAAAAACCAAAAATATTGTGTTGTAGTATTCTTATGAGAATCAATAATAGTTTTAATTATGTCAGATTTTAATGCCGTTTCTTAAATATGTGTAGTTCAAGAGGACTTAAGCTAGATCTACAGCATGGAAAGGGCAGCATGACAAAAATAGTTGTTGTTCATAATGAAAAAGCACGAAAGAAGCCCCGAAGAGCAAGACAGATCAAGACGGGAGATGAGGACGCATTATGTCATACAGGATGACATCTTTTTTAAATCTTAAGTACACATTGAAAAAAGTATCTAAACAAGCCTTCGTTACGTTACGTTGAAAGCCTCTTGGATACCAATCGAGCCATAAAGTAAGTGGTAAAGTAGCTTGGACATTTTCTTGTGTAAATAATGTTTGTGTACATTATGGGACGATGAAGATTTTTTTAAAAAGCGTCTTCCGAAAGAGAGACCGAAGAATGAGGACAAACGAAGAGATAGAAAGAGTATTGGGTTTCTCGTTTACTTTTTTAGCATTGGGGTATATGGAGGGAAGGACACGGAAAATGAAAAGAATTTCCACCGACAACAACAAGAATCCTCTGCCTATTCACCCTTTCCAGTGTTACGTAACAAACAAATGCCGACTGCATTCTTGTGTGGCGTTTTTGCTGGACAACACTGAAATTTTCAAAAGTAGTGTGTAAATATTCTTCGAGGTTTTTATTTCAGATTCATCATAATAACGAACTACACACCTAAACACATTAAATTTTTATCAGTTCTGAATTAATGCTGGACCAAGGTGCCGTTTGCAAATAAAAAAAGTTTTCGTAAAAGCATGAAAAAGTTCCCGAGCGCGTGCTGATTCTAACGCAAACCAATGACTACAGAAACCACAGAATTACCCACAAAATCAAAGTACAGCAGCAGCGACTCGCGCTCCATCACGCGAAAGCCTCCGACAATGACGCCCAACCGCGGTACCGACTTGAGCTGCGCTTGAAGTATCAAACTCGCTTTCGCAACTTCGCCGGAACTTTTCTGCCTCGCCAGCAAGTCGAGGAGTACCAGCTTGAGCTCTTGGACATTTTCGGAGACATGAAAAGCCTTGTAGTAGATGATCGGGTAGCTGCTCATAGTCATGATTGTGTTGTACCAAAGAAGGACAATGAAGAAAGGATGAGTGAAGTTGACTACGAGGACGGCAGAGATACCAAAGACGCTCACGGAGATTGTCATGACTTTCATGACGAAGACGGTGGTGGCGTTTGAGACGTTGAAGAAGCGCAGGAGGAGTTGGAAGCGTCGGAGGTTTTGCCAAGCTTGGGCGATTTTAGCGGTATCGGTTGGAGAGCTGTAACCAAAAGCCAAAGGTTTCAATTCGAACATGCAGAAAAAAGACTTTCGATTCGTTACTATTTGACGACGGACCACGATCGAAGTTGGTGGATCCAAACCTGCTGAGTACACGTAAAGATTTCTAGGGACGAAAGATGAGTTGAAATGTACAAAGTAGACATCAGGCCAGTCTGTATCGTTGTTGTCACATCGAGGAAAATTAGGAGTGCCGAAATGACCTTTGTGGCATAGGGATAAGCTTCGAAGTAGTTAGTCAAGTTTCCTGATTTCTGAAGCACCAAAAAGCCATTTCGAAACGAGAGCATCCACGTGGTATCAACAAGAAAGAGGATGCTAGCACCGATGCAAGCTAGGAAAACGGTTGACGGAAAGCAGAGCAGGAGCACCATCTGTGGCGTAAACGGCGCTGAAGTAACGTATTTTTCTTGGTCTTCGATGATTGAGTTCCAGAGCGTTACGAAAGTCGTCCGGTGCTTGACGAAGTACATGTAGCTTGAGATGGCAGCCGCCCAGTAGTAAACCATCAACGAGAAGTGAATCGGAACTTGCGATTCATTGAAGTCAGGCCCTGAGACGCTGAGTATGAACGTGATCGAAGCGTAGATGGACTTGAAAAGCAGAATCACATTGTGAACGGACCAGATCAGCGGGATTCGGTTGGAAGTGTTTTGAAATTGGCGACTTTGGAGGTTGATATCGAGCGGGATTGTAAAGATCCAGAAGTGAAATTTGCAGATTAGGAGGACGATTGAAGTGGACAGGTGAAATACAGTTCGATTAAAAGCTTTGCGTGCCATTTTTGGAGCTTCAAATGATAATATGCTGAACTTACTGCCGTAACGTTTGGACTGAAGAAATTGAACTGAATTCGGTACAGACTTTAGTAGAGTTAGTAGAATTTAGTTGAATTCGGTACAGAGAAATTACTTATGTAGAGCTGTCAATCATTTTGAGTGAAGTTCATGTTGGTTGATTTGTCAGTATTAGCCTTTCACTTAAGAAATTTCATTAGCCAACACGTGGAGAGGGTTGTGCCTTAGCATGGAACTCTGAATTATCCAATAACGCTAAAACATTGGTACCTAACGCATGCCGATCACCACTGAAACGACCATATTGCCAACGAAATCCAAATACAGTAAAATCGATTCCCGCTCCATCACCCTGAAACCTCCGACAACAATGCCCAAAGGCGGTACCGATGTCAACTTCAGTTGAAGCGATTTTGAAATTCGCTGCCCCTTTCGGTTGGAAATTGTGGCCAGTAAGCGGCGCTTAATTTCTTGCACGTTTTCGGAAATTTGAAACGCCTTGTAGTAGACAATGGGGTAGCTGCAAATGGTCGTAGCGGTTGTGTACCAAACGATGAAGATGGCCACCGGATTAGTGAAGCTGATCATGAGGATTGAAGAGATTCCAAAAACGCCTACAGCAAGCGTTATAACCTTCATCATAAACACGGTGGTCGAGTTGGTGACGTTGAAGAAGCGCAGAAGGAGTTGCAAGCGTCGAAGGTTCCCGCCCATTTCGATAAGTTTGGTTCCATCAACGATACGAGATCTGCATTTTGAAGCAATTATCAATATCCTACCTAGCTACAAAATTTCAGGAAAATAAAAGATGTACCTTTTCAAGACCTCAAGTTCCCGAATCCATGATTTTTGCATGCTCGTGAACACTTCCAAGGACGCAGTGTGCGTCGACAGGAACGTAGTTGCCATAAATCCTGTCATCATTGTTGTCGAAATGTCGACTAATAGAAAGGTAGCCAATGCCCCTTTTCGAAAGCTTTCACCAAAGTTGGCCACCAGCGAGCTCGACCCCTGAAGTGCCAAGAAGCCATTTGTAAGCGACAATGTCCACGTGGTGTCGAGGGCGAACAAAGCGCTAGCACCAAAGCAAGCGAAGACCACTGTTGGCGGAAAGAAGAGCAAGAGCGCCATCTGTGGCGTGAGCGGCGCTGAAGTCACGTATTTTTCTTGGCCTTCGATGATCGAGTTCCAGAGCGTTACGAAAGTCGCCCTGTGCTTGACGAAGTACATGTAGCTTGAAAGAGCCGCCGCCCAGTAGTAAACCATCCACGTGAAATGAATAGGAGCTTGCGATTCATTGAAGTCAGGCCCTGAGACACTGCTGATGAACGTGATCGAAGCGTAGATGGACTTGAGAAGCAATAGAAAGTTGAGGCAGGACCAGATTACCGGAGTCCCTTCAGAAGTGTTCCGTAAACGACGTTTCTTCACGTTGACGCTGATCGGGATTCTGGAGACCATGAAGTACACTTTATAGAGGCGGAGAATGGTGTTGATGGAGATGTGGAACAAAGTTGTACATGATTTTTCAGCTTTAGCTTTGGTTCGGCTATGAGCACTAGAAGCTCTTTTGGAAGGCATGTTTGTTGAGGAAGAGATAGCGAGAAAGTAGAGTTCCGTGTGACCTGCTGCTCCTTAAAACCGCGAAGAAAGAGTCATCAGCCGATTTAGCCGAATGTTGGGTAGTTGGAGATATGTAATACGTAACATAATGAAAAGTAGGAAGAGGATTCCATTTATAAATAGTAAATGAAGCTCGTGGTCTTTTAATCAAGGTTTGTTGTTTAGACAGCCTTGCCTTGTATAAGAGCTCCACGTGTCGAAGTATTGATTTATTAACTGATTACGTGCTGCCCAGTATGTCAATCATGGGTTCTACTAGGATTCCACAACTTCGTAAAATGCTCGAGCAATTTATCTAAAATGTTTACTAGAGAAATGCCCAGAATGTCTTTTTACATAGGACGATTTTTGGACCAAAAATTTTGGTGGGCCCTTAGCAGCGGTGAAAGCAGGCAGAATCGTATGCCAACCCAACTAACGCACGCCAATAATAACAGAAACCACAGTCTTGCCAACAAAGTCCAAGTACAACAACGTCGATTCCCTCTCCATCACTCTGAAGTCACCAACGACAATACCCACCAGCGGCACCGAAGCCAACTCGAGCTTCAACATTTTGACAGTTCGACTATTGCAACCTGACACCACGCCCAGCATCAAATGCTTGACTTCTTCAACGTTTTCAGAAATCGGGAAAGCCCTGTAGTAGACTATCGGATAGATGCAAAACGCCATCAAAGCGCAGTACCAAGTAATGACAATGGCGACTGGATGCGTGAAGTTGACCACGAGCACCGCCGAAATGCCAAATATGCTCACGGAAATTGTCATAAGCTTCATAGCGAACACGGTTGTAGCGTTGCTAACGTTGAAGAAGCGAACAAGGAGCTGGAACCTCCGAAGGCTCCTCCAGACTTCGAAGATATTTTTTCCATTAATACCGGACCTGCCATCAAACCTCGAGTCTTCAATCTGACTTCACAAATCTTCCGCGCCTCTTTCTTACCGTGACTGAAGTTGTCGAATCCACTTCCGCTGCATAATCGCGAACACCTCCAAGCAAGTCGTATGAGTCGCAATGAGCGCTGTCGCTGTAAATGAAATGAAGATCATGGTCGATACGTCGATGAGCAACAGCGCCGCCAAAGCCAACTTGTAGTAGCCTTCGTTCAACCAGTTCAAATTTCCCGAAGTCTGAAGCGCCATCAGCCCATTTCGAAACGTCAGTATCCACGTGGTGTCAAGGAAGAACAAGACGCTGGCACCAATGCAGGCGAGCAATACAGTTGACGGGAAGGATACCAAGAGGGCCATCTGAGGAGTCAACAGCGATGCCGAAATCACATGCTTCTCTTGGTCCTCCAGAACCGAGTTCCAGAGGGTTACGAAAGTCACCCGGTGCTTGATGAAGTACATGTAGCTTGAAATAGTCGCCATCCAATAGTACGCAATCCACGTGAAGTGGATTGCAACTTGCATTTCGTTGAAGTCAGGCCCTGAGACGCTGAGGACGAAAGTTGCCGAAACGTAAACTGACTTCAGTAGCTGGACCAAGTTATGACAGTACCAGATCAGAGGAGTTCCATTCGAGGTACTTCGGAGCCTCCGCTTCGACAGGTCTACTTCGATAGGAACCATGAAGATGAAGAAGTACATTTTCAAACAGCGGAGCACCACGTTTGTTGCAAAATGGAAAACAGTTCCTTCGGTTTTGTTTTCAGTTTGAACTTTCGCCGACCGAATTTTCGGTTTAGTCGCTGTTTTGTTTCTTCGAGGCATTTTTGAAGCTATGGGACCAACTTTTCTGCAAGCTTCTAGCCAGGAATATTCTGGAACAGGCTCGTGAAGCTTCTAATAATCGGCGCCAGGCAAAGTGATGTTTTTCTCACGATGTATAACAAAGATATCAACGTTCTTTTTAATTAAATTCGTTTGTTTTGATCAATATTTACCAAAGCTTAATGTATAGGCGGACTAATCTATTCCTTAGACTGAAGCCCACTCCCAGCTAATCATCCAAGTGATTTTAATTCAACTAAAAGCAGTATGACCCAATAAAACACACTGAACCAAAACTGGTCAATATTTTTTAAAATCCACCTTAGCGCTAGCGCAAACCGATCACCACCGAAACGACCATATTGCCAACGAAATCCAAATACAGTAAAATCGATTCCCGCTCCATCACCCTGAAACCTCCGACAACAATGCCCAAAGGCGGTACCGATGTCAACTTCAGTTGAAGCGATTTTGAAATTCGCTGCCCCTTTCGGTTGGAAATTGTGGCCAGTAAGCGGCGCTTAATTTCTTGCACGTTTTCGGAAATTTGAAACGCCTTGTAGTAGACAATGGGGTAGCTGCAAATGGTCGTAGCGGTTGTGTACCAAACGATGAAGATGGCCACCGGATTAGTGAAGCTGATCATGAGGATTGAAGAGATTCCAAAAACGCCTACAGCAAGCGTTATAACCTTCATCATAAACACGGTGGTCGAGTTGGTGACGTTGAAGAAGCGCAGAAGGAGTTGCAAGCGTCGAAGGTTCCCGCCCATTTCGATAAGTTTGGTTCCATCAACGATACGAGATCTGCATTTTGAAGCAATTATCAATATCCTACCTAGCTACAAAATTTCAGGAAAATAAAAGATGTACCTTTTCAAGACCTCAAGTTCCCGAATCCATGATTTTTGCATGCTCGTGAACACTTCCAAGGACGCAGTGTGCGTCGACAGGAACGTAGTTGCCATAAATCCTGTCATCATTGTTGTCGAAATGTCGACTGACAGAAACGTAGCTAATGCCCCTTTTTGAAAGCTTTCACCCAAGTTGGCCACGAGCGAGCTCGACCCCTGAAGTGCCAAGAAGCCATTTCGAAGCGACAATGTCCACGTGGTATCAATGAAAAACAAAGCGCTAGCACCAGCGCAAGCGAAGACCACTGTTGGCGGGAAGAAGAGCAAGAAGGCCATCTGTGGCGTTAGCGCCGCTGAAGTCACGTATTTTTCTTGGCCTTCGATAATTGAGTTCCAAAGCGTCACGAAAGTCGCCCGGTGCTTGACGAAGTACATGTAGCTTGCGATGGCCGCCGTCCAGTAGTAAACCATCCAAGTGAAATGAATCGGAACTTGCGTTTCGTTGAAGTCCGGACCTGAGACGCTGAGGATGAACGTGATCGAAGCGTAAACGGACTTGAACAGCACGAGCAAGTTGAGGCAGGACCAGATTAATGGAGTCCCGTCAGAAGTGTTCCGGAACCGACGTTTTGGCAGATCGATGTCGATCGGAATTCTGAATATCACGAAGTACATTTTGAAGAGCCAAAGTGTGATATCGGTGGACAAATGGAAAAGTGTTGTTCCTCCGGTGTTGGAGGTGTGTTTTGGAAACATTTTGAGCCGTTAGAGCAGCAAATTTAATGGCTTAAAAAGTTTGTAACGTGAGCGAAGGCTTTTCGGAAAAATTTGAGTTGACCGCTTCAGAGAGTAACGCCGTCTGAAAATTGGCCTTTACTGTTAAGGGGAAAAGTTCTTATGGAATAACAAAATTAATAATTCTCAGCCCAATCAGTTGATGGTGTCTTTTCATCACCGATAGACGTCGATTCTAGAACTCTCGACAATATTCCATAGCAACTCAAAGCAAGTAGTTTATATACTTCATTTGGCTAAAAGCTCATCCACACAAAACAAAAATTTACTCCTCGACACCCTAAAACTTTAGCAGGTTTGACATCAATTTTGACGGTATATTTTCCTGCCGGAAATCAGCATGTTTTTGACTTCTAACGCATACCGATCACCACTGAAACCACAGTCTTGCCAACGAAGTCCAAGTACAGCAAGTTCGATTCTCTCTCCATCACTCTGAAGTCACCAACGACAATTCCCAACGGCGGCACCGAAGCCAAATTGAGCTCCAACATTTTGACAGTCCGACTGTTGCAACCTGAAGCCACGCCCAGCATCAAATGCTTGATTTCTTCAGCGTTCTCGGAAACTTGAAAAGCCCTGTAGTAGACTATAGGATAGCTTGACATGGTCATCAAGGTGCAGTACCAAATAATGGCAAGGGCCACCGGATGCGAGAAGGTGACCACGAGCACCGCCGAAATTCCAAAGATGCTCACAGTAATTGTCAGAAGCTTCAAAGCGAGCACGGTTGTAGCATTGCTAACGTTGAAGAAGCGAACAAGCAACTGGAACCTCCGTAGGCTCCTCCAAACTTCGAAGATCTTGTTTCCATTAATACTGGACCTGCCATCAAACCTCGAGTCTTCAATCTGACTTTACAAATCTTCCGCGACTCTCTCTTACCGTGACTGAAGTTGTCGAATCCACTTCCGTTGCATATGCGAAAACACCTCCAAACAAGTCGTATGAGTCGCTATAAACGTTGTCGCCATGAACGAATTAAAGATCATTGTCGATACGTCCATGAGCAGCAGCGCCGCCAAAGCCCATTCGTAGACCCCCTCGCTAAGCCACTTCAGGTGCCCCGAAGCCTGCAGCGCCATCAGACCATTCCGAAACGTCAGCGTCCACGTGGTATCAACGAAGAACAAGACGCTGGCACCAATGCAGGTCAACAGGACGCTTGGCGCGAAAGACATCAGGAGTACCATCTGGAGAGTCAGCTCTGTGGACGTCACATGTTCTTCCTGAGCCTCCAAAATCGAGTTCCACAGCGTCACCAACGTCAACCGATGCTCGATTAAATACACGTAGCCGCTCGTTGTCGTCATCCAGAAGTAGCACATGAAGGTGAAGTGTATTGGAACTTGCGTTTCGTTGAAGTCAGCCCCTGAGACGCTCCGGACAAAAGTCACCGAAACGTAAACGGCCCTCAGGAGTTGGAGAACGTTGTGGCAGCACCAGATCCAAGGAGTTCCGTTCCAAGTACTTCGAAGCCTCCGCTTCGACAAGTCTACTTCGATTGGAACCATGAAGAGGAAAACGTACAATTTTATGAAGCGGAGGAAGAGGTTTGTTGCAAAGTGGAAAAGGGTGGATTTATTATCAGCTCCTCCAACTTTTCCTGACCGAATGTTTGGTTTCCTTGTCGCGGTTTTGGATTTTCGAGACATTGTTGAGGTTTATAGAGCAGGTTGTAGAAGACTAGAACAAACTTTTTGTTGAGCTGAAAAATATATTTGTCAACTGGAGCCAATCAAACCTGCCATTTTGATCAATATTTAAACAAGTTCTGCGGCAAAACAACACTTTTGTCAGAGACACACTGATTAAACGCTCAACCAATCATATTAAGCGTTTTTAATTTACTTAAAAGCTACAGATGGCGCAACAAGTCCCATTTGTCAAAAACTATTGTGGAATGACAACAATTTCGGCTTCGCCTCGTCTCGTCGGACCAAACAACATTTACAATTTAAAATCAAACTCACTCTAAGGTTCTGAAACTACTTTGAAACCCGTTCCCATTAAACCTGCCCAAGGAATTCACACTTGCAATGTGTTTTGTCAGCAGGCGGTGACGGATCTCCCGCTTAGCAGTTAGCGGTACAACCCCCGGCATTTTCAAATTACCAAGTCCAAACCAACAAGTGTTGCCCAGAGAGAGAGATATCGATCTACCAACAATCTAAACGATTTTCAATTTTCAAGGCCTCTGTCCAAGGGATCTTTTGTGGTTTCCATGACCACAAGAGCTCATCTCGCTATGAAGTCATCTTCCCAGTTGAAACGTTGAATAACAAAATTTACATGCTTTCTAACATTTAACAATAGAACCTGCTTCGTTGGCAACAATGCATATTTATTTCCCCCTACCTGCCGAGCTTCTCCATCATTTACACAACAATTCTTACAAGAAAAGCTTCAAAAGGGAAGGTTAATAGTAACGAAAAGGCTGGCCAAACGGTAAGTTACGGTCTCGTTAAGGTAAGGCTCAACAATAGGATCTTCTAAAAAGGCAACAATGGTTGCTACTTGGGGGCTAAAAATGTGAAAGTACACAAATACATAATGTTACGCATAAATGTGTGTATGTATACACAAACTTCTGAGGTTCTCAATGAAGCTTTTTCAACTTGAACAGTAATATTTCTTTCGGAATTCAAAGAGAAATCAAACTTATCGTCTACCACCTACGGTTTGGGTCTGACTCTGACCATAAATGATGAGGCTATTTTAGCGTTTGGCCGTGTCAGAAACATGGTACAGTGGGGCTGATACATGAATTTGAACAACAAGTCTCACGCGGTATTTGCCTTGAAAATTTAAACGTTTAACTGGAAATGCTGCAAGAGTGATGGATGTTAAAGAAGGGTTAATGGGAGAAAAGGCCAGATTTCTTTTATTCAAGCAGAGAGAAATAGTTCACAAATCATCCGCCAGATCTTCGAAAAGCTCAGTAGAGTTCTTGGGCATTGTTGCGTTGGTCAAGGACGAAATCATGACAGCGGGAACATTAGTTCCGTTGCTGAGGTTAACAATCAAGTGGGAAAAGTTGCCGGTAGAGGCGTTGGGGGCGGGGAGGTTCACAACAATGTTTTGCACGATTATGATGGGCCTTCGGTGGGTGTGGTGGTGCTGGGGGTGGTGCTCGAAGGGGTCAGTAGAGTGGGCAGAGGTGCTGCCGTTTTTTGACTGCGGCTGCGCTTTGAACTTTGGAGGTATGGAGCCTTTTTTAGAGCCTGAGGGTTTTCGATCTTCGTCTTCGTCCGTGTCGTCACTGTTGCTATCATCCTGAAAAAAACACAAATTATAGGCAAAATTCAAGAGTTTTTCGCTAGAGAAAGTAAAAACTGACCCCCAAATAATCGTTGATTTTTGAATACGTCTTCTGAGCGGCTTCCATTACTGAGAGGCTGTCGGCGAGGACAGGAATTGCGGTCAGCATACTGACCAATGGCAGAGCTCGATTTGAGCGAAGGCTCAGGCACTTTGGAAGGTTGGTTGAAGAGTTTGAAGAGCAAATGGCCGTTTCATTCAAAAGAATCTAGATTTTTTTAGAATTTGTGAAGAAAAAATTATTTGAGGGGAATATTGTATAATTAATTCCTTTGCTTTACCTGAAGCGAAGCTTGAGACGTCCAATGGAAAAAGTTTGCAAATAATACTAAAAATAATGTCAGAGTCAAGTGCCGTTCCATAATAAAGAAAGATTTGGATTCTACACTCTCAGTTCGGAAGGTTTTTGAGATGTACGAAATGTATATACGGATTTAGGCATATTCAGACACAAAACTAACTTGTAGACCTCAGAACATTAGTCTATTTTTATCAAGATGAAGGTTACGATAAGCAGTAATGACAGCATTAAATATGAAGCTATTTACGTTTGAAAATTCACAGGTTTCGTGTCTCATCTTTGGCTCTATTTCTAAGTAAGTTATATAACGTGATGACAAAATTTGTAATTGAGTGGCGTTTCGGAATCTGGAAAAATGTGGAATTGAAGTCCGTTGTTTGCTTGTCTATGGTCAGGGATCAAAAATGAATTTTTGCAACAGCTTTAGAATGCTATTGCTACATGTTGAAGGGCATTGTTGGCGTATCTCTGACGATAAAAGCCGGACTTCCAGGGTCCATTGCGGCGTCCTGCGAATTCCGATTGATTTTGTCAAGCTTCATTGATGTAAAACTCATGTTCAAAACATTTCTTACCTTCATTTTTAAAGCCGCTGAAGTACCAAGATTCGCTAGGAACAAAAGTGTCACGACAAAAACTGTGAATCGGAAGCAACAGGTGGTGAATTTGTATAAGTCTGCCATTTCACCGTATTCACGATCTTGTTGATGTGCTGTTGACTGACTCAAAAAGTTAAATGTTGTCAAGTTATGGCGGAATAACTACAGTACAGCGTTAAGCGGAAGCGTGGGCAATTTAAACGCCATCAACGTCCTAATGAGCTACTACTTACTCTATTTTTGAGTGAGCAAATACGTTCCAACTTTTACGGTCAAAGGTCACCAGAGGTTGAAGGTACAGAAAGCAAAATATATATCGAGGAAAACATAGAAATATAGAATAGAATGTATATCCGCGTATACATTCTATCGGAAACCGATTCCGGGTAAAGTAGGTTAGCATTGAAGGTTGATTTGTCATCCTTGTTTTGATATAAACTATAATGGGAAACTAGATGTATTTGATCAAGAAATCCAACAAAAAAGTTCAAATTTTGCAATAAAAGCAGAAACTGATACACACCCAGCATCAAATTTTGGAGAAACCTGATAAAACTTTGAAACATAGCATTTCATCAAAAACATAGCTTCATCCGCTCCAGCAAAAAGTCAACAGCACCCGGGATTCCCAAGCGGTCACCCATCCAAGTACTAACCGGGCCCGACGTTGCTTAACTTCAGTGATCGGACGAGAACTGGTGCTTTCAACGTGGTATGGCCGTTGACAAATGTAGATGATTCTCCCCATTACTGATAACAATTGCGTCCATGAGGATTACATTATGCACATACGGCTCCTGTCAGCTTCATCTACTAGAGTAACTAGAGTCTGCATCTGCATCTTTCTCGCTTCATCAAACCATCACGTAATGTTACGTAACAGTGTGTCAAAGATGATCTTATGCTCGGTAAATCAGCAGCAGGTGGACAAGCGGGCTGTCCATGCTGGACACGCTGGTCTTGGTCGTAAGTTCAACTCTATTAGCCGGGTAAAGAAGAATAGAAGAAACTGACTGAAATCGAGTCTTAAATCTTTTAGATAAACCTAATGTTTTTGCTCAACATCCTCCGCGTCCTCATAACGGCAGTCCAACTCATCTGAGACATTACAAGCTTTGAAGGCGGTGAAAGCAGCGTTGGTACTTCTTCCTCTGCTGGGGCTGACCAACTTGCTTAACATGTTGAACGCGCCGCTGGACCGCTGGAGCGCTCGGCGTTTGTTTTTGGAGTCTGGTCTTTTACGACGCATGCGCTGACCTCATGTCAAGGGCTCCTCCTGGCTTTTCTCTACTGTTTCTGCAATGGCGAAGTAAGTGAAAAGTCTCTCAGCGACCCCAAGTAAAACTCTAATTACCTTCAGAATATAATGAATGTGTTTGGATTTGAAGGTGCAAATAGCAATTAAAAAGTTTGTGCGCTACAGGCTTACCAATACTGGACAGCGGAATCGCGGTCGAAGTGTCATCGGATCTAGAGGCGATGCAGCCTCTGTGAGCAAATCCCTAATGTTTCAGACTAAAAGCCCTAAAACTACTGGCTTGGCAAACGTGACAAAACCCATCAAGTTGGTCAGAATGGACAACAGTGGCGCCATTAACGTCAAGCAGGGGAAACTGATGGCAACCTCAGGTGTCTATTATGACCCTTGCAACAAGACAGGAAATGAGGTGGAGCTACAGGATCATCCGGCGAATCAGGAAGCTGCTAAATATTCAACAGAAAGCGACTCGGTCAGTTCTGAAAACCTGAGGGAAGTTTCGGACAGATTTTCTACTGATAGTGGTTGAAATGGAGAATAAGTTGGTCCCAATTGTATTGGTTTGAAATTGGATTCATATGTTTGCATATGTAATAGTTTTATAACAAGTTGCAGTCGTATAAATGTTATATTTTGAAGAGTAATAAAATACCAAGGAATGTTGCACCGACGTTACGTGTTAACGTTTACTGAACGTTTTCATGTTGTTATGAATAGTTGATCTAGTCCAAGTTCCGTCCTAGAACAAATTGAGTTGCCTGCTCCTTGTAATGTATCTTTCAAGTATGTAATGCTTTTTCCTGTTGTGTACTGCTGTCTCACCCTCAGTTTGTGAAACTGCTGGAGGAGATGATCTGAGGGAGGGCAAATAGACATACTTGTGTGTCATCAGCTGGAATGTTTACATTCTGCATGTGCTCTACTTGAGGAAGAAGCAACTAATTTTACTTTTGGCCCTTGCCAAAAGGTTTGGCTGTTTAAATTTCGACATCATGTTGTGGATAACAGGAAAATGAAAAATCTGCCAATTTTTATAGATTATTCTGAAATGGGCGAAGGTGAAGCTGAGCTTATTGCAAATACCATAAGCTTGAAGAATACAGAGTCTGCTTCAGGTGTTTCGTTCCACCCACGCTTGGAACTACCCCGTGAAAACAGTATCATGCCTGAACCTGCAGATCAAGTTGAAACTGGAATTGAAATTGCCGAATCTTTGTGCAACGACATATTTTTCAGTGAAACATCACGTCATGATCTTGACGAACCAAGTTTTGAAGCTATTACCACGTTTGAATCGAGCTACGAGAATAGATCTTCAGTACTTTCAAATCTAAAAGTGCGCCTTCATAAGGCTTTAGCGGATACGGAGTTCAAAGACGATGCTAACGTTCGAAAATTGGTTATTCTTATCGCAGTTTTGCAACGTAGGAGAGAACGATACTCTGAAGCCGCCGGTTACCTCAAGTTCTTGATCAGCAAAAATACTTCACTTGGAAAGAAAGAACGCCGTGTGCTAAAACAGTACTTGGACTCGATGCCGAAAAACCTGTTGGCAGTTGAAGTTGATTCCAAGTTTCTTTCAGTTGCTCATGAGTGCGTCAAAACTTGCAAGAGCTATTGTAATAAGGAGGGATATTTACGGGCAAGTTGTCTTGTTGGAGTTGTTTTGATCAAAGTTGATAAATTTGACGGCGGGTTTTCACGTTTATGTAAGGTGCTTGTAAAACAGTTGAATCATTGCTCTAATAATTACCACAACAAAGACGTGGTTGACACTTTAGCAGCCATATTTGACAATCTGGAGGACCTGACTGAACATCTAGTGAGTTTCGAAGTGTTGAGGCAAATGCATGAGCTGTTTGAGCGGATAAGACTGGAGTGGGATATTGACTCAAAGTGGAAGTTTTGCAAAGTGTATGTGGAAATGCTGTTATCAGGTGAATTTGGATACGGACTGGAAATATTACACGACATTTTTGAAGACTATAAGAGGAATGGTTCCAAGAATTCCCCTGGGAGTGCCAGAGTGATTGAAATTATGCGAGCAATAGTTGCAAGGTACTACCAAGGCTTTAGATCACAGCAGCCTGTTGACGAAATTCTGAAGGACTTTGAGAAGAGGCGGGAAACATTGGGTCGTAATATGAACAAGTTGAAGGAAAGTAAGTTGCCGGTTGTTGTTATGACAGAACGGAAGCAAGAAGAAATGTGCACCGGCATCAAGCGGATAATGGAGTTAGCGTTGAGTGCTCTTCATCAGCTGAGAAACAGGCCGTGCGAGTCCTATCACGTAATTGAGACTTTGAAAAAGTTGAACAACAAAGCTTGGACAATATTGAAACCGAATGACGCATGTTTACACTTGAGTGCAAAAGCGGTGGTTCTGGCAGCTTACATGAATCGAGGAAGACCTTCAGTTGTGGAAGCTGGGATTGTTGATTCGACTGTCAAAAAGTTTGAAGAAAATCTTGCAAGTAACAATCAACTTTTTGTGTACGTGCAAATGATGGTTCTCAAATGTCATGTGGATGTGAAGCTCACCTGTGATTCGGGAAATTGCAGCGCGTTGGACAAGTTTCTACTCCTACGAATGTGTAACACAGCTGTGGACCTTGCAGTGAAGACATTCGGTAACTGGCACGAAGACACAGCAACGGCAAAGTTAGTTCTGGCACGAGTTTTAGCAATGGACCCGGACCGAAGTAA
>JAQGBJ010000794.1:0-31751 GCA_034698345.1 Sphaeridia pumilis | reverse complement strand
AAACGAAAGCTAGCGATAAGCTTAAGCTTCGGAAGTGTAACCTAAATGATTTATTGCAGATATGTCGAGAATGACGTCGACGAGCAGAATTTGATGAGAGGAAAAGCTGACCTCGGCGAGTTCTTGGCAAGTGCCTTGCAGTGCAGCTTGGGTGATGCCAATAACATTATTCGAAAAGAATCTGGCTTGAAGTTACTAAAAGTTAGAACCATCTACGACAAAATCCAATTCCTCTTGAGCAAGGGCTATACGAAAGAAGAGTTTATTGCACATCCTCGAATTTTGATTCACAACCTTGATAAGACTGAAGCCCGGTATCAAAGCCTATCGAAGACAGGGCATCGACCATCTTTAAAAGTTTTAGGCCAATCTCAGAGAAAGTACAGTGCCTTTTTGTATAAGTTCCTTGATACAGAAAACGAAAAAGTAGCAACTCAATTCAATGATGGTTTACGGTTGGATCAATTTTACTAGTCTTGAGATTTCAAGCGGAAATCGCGACACTTCGAAGCCTGACGAGTATCTAATATATTAGGAACTATTGACCGTAACGCAACCTGTCTTCTATTCAGATACTGTCTGTATATTTTTCAGCAAAAGTAGTAAAGTTTGGCTAATCTTCATTCATCCTCTTCAGAATCATCCTCATATTCCTCGCCCGTTTGGTCATCAGCAGCAGATGACATGGCAGCTTGCAATAATGCCCGAATTTCCGGATCATGTGCAAGATCAAAGGGTAATTGATTGTCCATATTCTTTACCAACGGATCAGCTCCCTCCTGAAGTAAGATGGTGACGATTGGCAAATGATCCTTAGCACAAGCGACATGCAGAGGTGTATCTCCCATTTTGTTCTGTGATTATAGTGAAAGATAATCAGTATTAGCATTCGAAAGCATCAAACTGATCCAATGAAAGCTACATAGAACATACATACCTGGACAGAAAGGAATGTTTTAGACTGTTTGAAGCTTTTGGCAGCCCACTTGATGATTTCTTCAACACAATCAAGATGACCTCCTCGAGCAGACCTGACCAAGCGCACAACATTAGATATCAATCAACTACAACAATCAGCATTCCGTGCGGTCCGCAAGAAAGTTACCAATGCAAAGGGCTATTTCCAGAGGCGTCAAAACCGGTAGCGCTAACTCCAGCGTTCAGGCATTCCAGAAGGAAGTCCATGTTTCCTCGTCTTGCAGCGTCATGAACAGGGTTTGTTACCGTATCAGTCTTTTCTTCAACTACAACAGAAAAGTGAAAAATCCATCATTTATTCTAGAATTTTCAGTCTTGTTGACTTTCACCACCAACCATAGTTCGAAGGAATGAGCCCAGATTTTGTGCCACATCTGGCTCTCCACCAGTCCGGGTTGGTAATTTGTTCGGTGATGTAAAGAATGTCGCCTTCATTGAACGATAATTCATCATTCTGAAAAAATCACAGACTGCTTATCAGCCCAACATTGAGAGAAACTGAATTCGAGTCTGACAGTCAGAAATTGCTTACCTGTTGTGCTGTATATGTGTACAAGGCTCTAACAACTTTGACCTGACCTGGAAATTTCAACGTTTATGATTAATAAGAAATGACCAGCAAATTTTTTAACCTAGATTCAGAGTTTTTAGCTTGATTTCTCGCAAACGTTCTTGTTGATTCTAAAACGGAACTAAAGCACGCGCACGATTCTGTAGCTCACAACAGACCGCTCGACGTGCTCAAAGCCAGCTGAGTGAGAAAAACTTAAAAGTTTTGAGTGTGAATCATCATCCGTCCAAAACTTAAACCCGGAAAGTTTTTCAAAAATTAAGCTTTCGACTAGCCGAAATGTATTGAAACACGCCTAAACTGTTGAAAATGTATAGCAAATACCGTGAGAATCAAGCAAACTATTAAAATACCGTAATTTATACGGGATTCTGAGGTGAACTCGAACAACTTGCCTGGTTTTGGTGCAATTTTCGGCGGTTCCGGTTTCGACATTGTGCAACTATTTGTTTGAAAAATGTCAGGTTTCCCAGTGCTTTCACGATTATTTGTTCAAAACAATAATATTTTTGGCTGCAAACTGTTCGCACCAACTTGTCTAATTCACGGATCAGCAATCAAATTGGCCCATCATCCCAACCCGTCAACATTGGGAACAATACGAGTCAGGCGTAAGTAAAAAGTCAATGTTTAAAGAGCGCTATGTTTATCGCTGGCATGGCATGACTAAAGCCGTGAGAGACGACGCTTTATTTCCGCTCCTCACCAATACCGCTTGTTTATGTTTCTAAATCATGTTACACGTGTCTGTTACGGATAACAACAACTAATGAACATCATGTCTTTTCAGGTGTAAAAACGGTTAAACGCAATGTCAAAGTCATCGGAGGCCTAATTGATCAAGACGAGATAGATTACAGGAGAAAACGTCGAAGCTTTGCTGACCTCGACCAAGAGACAAGGGATGCGTTTCTAAATTCCGAAGAAGGATATGAACCAAGCGTCGGTGAAATAGGGAAGCAGTTTCGGGAATTTGAAAAGTAAATTGATTGATACAATATGCTTCATGGTGAATTGATTGCCTGTTGAACTGGTGGTTGAGACAATCTTGGGATGTTTCAGGGAGAAGACGTACTTAAAGAAGAAATTGCAACGAAAAAAGGAAGCACGGAAGTATTTTAAGGAGTTCAAAACCTATGAACCATGCTTCTTAACGTATGCGGAAAAGGAAACGATCAGGAGGCTTCATGAAAAGGATGCTATTGCTTGGACTCCTGAAATTATCTCAGAGTCGTTCCCCATTTCTGCCCGTGGCGCTGCTAAGTTTCTGCGATCCAATAACAAACTGTATGATCAGGAGGCAATAGACAGACATGACAACGATGTTAAAGAACGAATTCAGCAAGCTAAGTCGGGTAAAATCCCACTGGATGATGAGCTACGAAGAAAGTTGGCCTTGAGGGAAAATCTGCCATTCAACACCAAAATGCCCGAGGAAGCCAAATCGCTATCGATTCCGCTGCCACCGAAACCATTGGGAGAGTTCGCCAGACTTGTGGCTACACCTGAGAAACTGAAAGAGGTTGAAAGGCAGGAATGGGAGTACAAACAGGCCCATCGGAAGTCACAAGAAGCGGTTGAGAAGAAGCAGCAGCTGTTTGAATCAGAAGTCAGAACATTGGGGCTGAAAATGGGCACGCATTTAACCTTGGATGAGTTTGAGGCAAAGTTGAAGGCTGACTCACCACGCCTAGGTACGACAAGCACTGATCGTCTCAAGAACTCTGTTCCTGAAGTGGGTTACTTGGTGAATCTCGAGGCCAAGAAGATACCAAAATCCCAAGCTGTTACTGATGAGGGTGTTATGGCTGATGATGAAGACAATTATGTGAAGCGCTTTGTTGAGCAGTATAACGTGCCCAAATTCAAGTCTAAAAAGTCTGAAGAAGTTGCTTCAACTAAAGGTGTTGCAGATCCACAGATAAAGTACGACGAAAAGCAAGGGTTCTACATCTATAATGAAGCTAAGGGATACGAAGTAATAGCCTATATTCATTCACCTCTTGATGAATTGCCATGTTAAAAATTTTATAAACTTTTCCATTTGTTCTCTTGCAGAGACCATTCATGTCACCGGCTGATCAAATACCTGAGAAAATTGAGATACCAAAGCACAAACGGATCCCTGGCGCCGTCTATAAGTACAAAGACTCGTTCTATGATGACGAGGGAGATTTTCTATACCGAGCTGTGTAACCAAAAAACTGTTTTTAGACAACTTTAGAAATAAATTCTATCGTTTGCAAATTTTTGCAGTATCAACTATCCCCTCGGTCATACTCCGCATGCTCCAAATTCTCCCTCCACAAGAAACAGAACTGCTATATAGGCCAGGTATACAGTGTGTATAAACGGATTCTATCGATCGTGATACAAATTCGCAAGTTGCGAATACTATCCAGGGCCAAGATCTGTAGAAGATGTAAACCGCAGCGTCGCAATATCAGATTTCAATCGAATACTTTGGTGCTTGTGAATTAATTCAAAATGAAGCTCGCTGGTTCAGAGTTTAGTTTGTGCTTGCTATTAGCCTTAGGGTTTGTGGTGGCTATTGTTTCAGCTCTTCCAAATCAACTTGCAAACAACAAACCTCAGAAGCTAAAGTCCCGAAACAAAGGGGCAGGGTCAGACAGCAACCGGGTTCAACAGCAACAAAGTACTCGGGATGGACCTGAGCGATACGACGAAACTGTTGATCAGTACCTGACCGAAGTAAGTTGCTTTCACATTCAATCAGCTTGAAACTGACGACTTTCTTGAATATAACTGACGATGGTATATTTTCCGTTTTCAGCGGACCTGCTGGTGGAACGAGATGTGCAAAGAAGAGTTTTCGAGCAAGTTCCGATGCCGTTGTCCATTGTGGTCATTTTGTAGCAGCCCTGGACGCTACTACAACGCACATTGCTCAATGTCAGGAACGGGCTACCTGTGGCAGCAACCTCGAGGACCTCCAGGCGGAAACCCGTTCAAAGCTCCCTACAGGATGACAAGGGAGAAGCGGTCTTTAAGAGACTACTTGATCAACCCCTGAGCAAGCAACTTATGGTGCTACACGGGTTACTTGGAAAATATATTAATTGACGCAATGTCCTAATCTAGAAGAATCGTAGTATGTAACTTCTATCAATTTGCGCTTCCCGATTTTGGCTCCTGAAAGAAATGTTCCTGTGGCACATAGAAATTTAGCAATATGTCTTGAATCGAGGTATGAAGTCAATGTCAGATATGGTTTCAAGTGAGCAATAACTGCCTGTGTTCTATTTCAGCAATAATACATCGCATTGTTCAAGCAAGAATAAAGTTGGATGGAGATTGAAGTAGATGTCAATAATATTCATCTGAAATTTTAGATCCTGTTAGATAGAATCACTAGGCAACTTGAAACTCAATTAGCCAATTTCGAAAGTTTGACAATCTTTCAAACTCCTATAAGCATTATATATATTATATAAGATATATTGCGAATTTCGTTACTTTCTCCTTTAGAACTATGCATTACACAATATCGTTCTTCTCCAACTACGTACATGCGCACACGCCGGAGAAAGTTGCCATAAATGTTGTTACACTGCTTTCTCCAGCTTGTTAGCCCAGGTGAATTGTGACGTAAATCAGAGATTCTCTGAGGGCACAGCAACAGATGTAGGTAAAATACAAAAATAGAAAAATCTGCCATATTGTTTGTGCAGGTTGAGCAAGGTTCGCAAAAGTGCGACAATTCTCGCACCACAACTTGGATTGTGGTCTCTGCGGTTTTCTCACTCTGATTCACGTAAACGGTACTTCAAGCGAGCTTAAGAACGAACCGTGTTACAGTTTTGGTGGACGCTTTTAGTCCATTCTGACTGATTAATTCTACAGTTCAAGAATATATACGAAATGCAGCTTACAATTTTCGGCGTTGTTGTGAACCTGTTGGCTATCCTAGGGTTGGGAGCTTCTCAGTTTGGAGACGAAGGACGGTTTTTGGATGGGGATTCTCAGGTCAGTTGAAATGAGAAAAATACACGTATTGTATTTCCAAAATGCGCTAAATTTTGAACCCATACTATAGGAAACGTCCCATCCTTCTGAAGTTGAAGGCTGGCCCTTGGAAGAATACGATGTTGGTCAGATTTCTGGTGTAGATGTCGACAAATCTGGAAATCCCATTATTTTCCACAGAGGAACAGTTGTTTGGGATTCTGGGTAACCTTTAGCTCCAGCTGAGACAAAAGTTCCACCGAACTAGAACAAGGTTCTGATTTCAAATGTTATTCATTTCAGGTCTTTCAACGACTCCAACCATTACCTCAGAGCTGATGATGGTCCAATTGACGAAGACACGATTGTGGTGCTGGATTCCAAGAATGGACAAATGTTGGCTTCCTGGGGAGGAAGTTTGTTCTACATGCCGCATGGAATCACGATCGATAGGAATAATAGCATTTGGTTGACCGATGTAGCGCTTCATCAAGTTTTCAAAGTGAGATTCTGATACGGTTGTCGCGAAAATGAACTCCCACAATTGGACCTGACTACGTTTTCTTTTTCTCTTTTCAGTTTTTACCTGGATCAGACAAACCGCTTTTGACCTTGGGTCGTGCTTTCGAGCCTGGAACAGACGACCACCATTTCTGCAAACCTACAGATGTCGCTGTAGCATCGTCGGGAACCTTCTTTGTCGCTGACGGATACTGCAACTCTCGCATTATGAAATTTGACAAAAATGGAAACCTAATCGGGAAGTTTGGAGAAGACGGTACGTACTTGGCTGAATTTAAACGGGTACAAATATTGGGGGACAACCATTAAACAGTTTTTTGAAATTTCGACAGGCTGGAAGTGGAAGAACGGTAAAGGCTCTCCACTGGCAATTCCACACAGTCTTGCACTTTTTGAACAAGACGATACTCTTTGCATCGCTGATAGAGAACATCGAAGGGTTTTGTGCATTAACGCTGGACTTCAGGACGAGAAACAGTTTGGAGACATTGTCGCTGTTATGAGCGGCCCTCCAGTCGGCCGTGTGTTTGGCATCGTTGGCAGTGGTAAGTTCAAGCAAACTGAGAATTTCTGGTTTTTGAAAAGCAATTGGTGAATTATGAATCTTTGTTGTGTTCCTGTAGCTGAGACTGGAATGCTGTACGCTATAAATGGAGCTGGATCAGCACCATCTTTGACCCAGGGCTTAACAATCGACTGGAGAAATTCGCAAGTGGTTGACTTTTGGAGTACAAAGAGAGGCTTCATTTCACCCCATGACCTGGCCGTTTCCCCAGACGGAAAGACTATTTTTGTCAGTGAAATTGGGCCAAATAGGCTCACCAAGTTTGCTATGGCATCTACGTTCGACAAGTAAAGTGGACGAGCTAACCTACCTGATTTACCGCTTATCAAGCAGATTCTGGATGTTAAATGTATTTACTGATATTTTTGTTGGTTTCGCAAACTGAAGGATGTTAATCTAACCTTGAGAAATCTGGCCAGGAATTCATTGAGTTGCAGACCACAATTGTTAATTGTTACATATTACCGAGAATTAAAACTTTGTTCCCAACATTTGCGATCCAAGGTTATGTAGATCAAAATCTACAGAATTCACATCATGTGACACAGTTACACATAATATTTATTCCGACTGTCGCTTCACAGTTATCAGAGTATGTAGCCAGCCTAAGCATTGGTAAAACTAGGTTTACCTTGTCATCATCACAAACAGTATATCACATTCTACAATTATCAACTCATAAGAAAAATATAGAAATTAACATCAATCCAATCAATTCAGTCAAACGTAAAAAGTAAAATTAACCCTAATGGAATATTTTCGTTTTGAAATCACATTTAGTTACTAGAATAAACTGGGACAAGCGTAGCCAATTTTGACTAACAAAAATCCTGCTGAAGTTAATAAGATAGTAAGATCCATCGTTCATCAATAAAACTTCTAGCTACAAAGCAGTTGCTTGCACCATATTACAATCTCAAAGCACCTTTAGCATATCATAGAAACTAGACAAAGAACATCAATTTTGAAACTAGTCTCTAGATTTATAGTATGCCTTCTTGGACATTTTCTTGAACTTTTTGGCGTCATTCAACTGTTTCCGTTGCATTTCTCTAGAGCGTGCCCGGTCAAGTTGCCAATTGTTTTGTTGCTGCTTGAATTCGGTTTCCCAAAAGTTTTGCATTCTTCTGTGTTCCCTGGTTTTAGCCCTGTAGATGTGCCAATCAAATTCTGCTGCTTGGGGCTTCTTATTGTCGTTTTCAACTTTGGTCTTCTTTTTCTTGAGTTTTGCTTCTGGCGGGCCGCAAGCATTGTCTTTGCTTTTCTGAGTTTTGTAGCAGGGTTGGATTAGTTCATCATTAGCTGGCAAATACTTTTGTTTCTTTTTGTGATCTTGCTTTTCTGACTGATGTTTCGATTTTTTGTTCTTGTCGAAATTCTTCTGCTTCTTTAGCACCTTTTTGGCTTCCTTCGGCAGATAGTCTTCGGCAGGTATGTTTTGAAAAATCTGGGCCTTGGACTTTTCCTTCTTCTGTAACTTTTCCCGCTGAGCTTCATTAGCTACTTCTGGTGTCGACATGACCGGTGATGCTGCAGTCAATTTGGGATCCACCTTTGAAACATGGGATTTCGTGGCCGGTGCCTCGGCACTCGCAACTGCTGCTTCAAAACTGACCGCTCCATAAACAGCTTCTGCGGACTTTTGACTATGTCCGAGTACAGGTTCCATCTTTTTGATATCTTCAAACGGCGCCTCTGTAAGAGTGACTTCTTCAGAATCTTCGACAGGCGGGGACGATATTGCAGCAGCCTCCACAGGTTCAGAAATCTTTGGCTGATGACTCTGTTTGGATCTCACACTCAATGTCTTTTCATGGGTCCCAAAGATGGAAAAAGGGAACCATAGATGAGCTCTATTTGTTCCCAAGCTATCGATTCGATGTTGCAAAGAGTCGAGTTGTTCTACAACATGCCCAAGAGTAGCGTTGCATGACTTCAAGAGTTGGATATGTTGAGCCAATGCAGCCTCACCACCTGAAGGTCAAAAATCAAGTTTGAATGAGCATCTCACAATATAGACTGCAAACGATACCATGACGTAACGTGTCTATTAACATCTTTACTGTTAGTTACCTGTTACTAGACATTCCAAGCTACGGTACTGAGTTGATTCTGTGAGAGGTTGCTTAGCAGATGAATTTATTCCTGATTGTGATCCATAAGCAGATGATTTGATTGACTCTGGAACTTGTATCATATCCTCGTACTCCGTATAAGCTACAAAGTTGCCAATGCCAATACCAACGGCCAGTACGACTGTGAGGATGACACCAAACGTGAGCTTTTCATTGAAGCCTTGATTCTTTTCAAAACGGTAAATTTTATCTCCATCATCGAGATTGTCCTAGACAGAAAGAATTGAAATTAGCATTAGCCTCATTTAATCTAGCACCAACCAGAACCCTGTCACACTTACCAATAGCTCCGTTTCTTCCACTTCAGTGGATTCGACACTAGCATCAGCATCACAAGTTGTTTCATCAATGTCCTCTTCCGTCGCAACTCCTTCTTGGTTTTCTTCCAAAATTTCAGGCTGTTCGACAAATTCTTCGTTTTCGTTCACAGTGCTAGTTGTAGAAGCTTGAAGGTCGTCCTCAGGGTCACCATTCTCCACAGCATCCCCACTGTTCTTGGCATTTTCGTCCTTCACGGACGCCTTATCGGAAGGGACATTCAGTCGAGCTTGTTCTAGCTCGTCGTCATCGAAGTCACTCCAAGGCAAAGCTTCAATGCTACTGCCATCGTCGTCCAAGTCCACAAGATTTACGTCAATAGGTTCAGAGTTGTCAGCTGGTTTACTGGGACTATCCGTGAGGATAGTGGCAATGTCTTGACCGATTTCGACCACAGATCTGGAATCCATGGTTCAGAACATGAGTCACCTTGAAACTTTATTTATGGCAGAGTTTTTGCACTCTCAGAATCTGCAATGTTAGTTGGACAGCCACATCAACTGGATTGTCATTAGACAGTGGGATTAAAGAAAATGTCGAGTATTGAAATTGAAAGTACTTAAATAAGTTTTTAGAAAAATCTGCCACTCAAGTCAATTACAAAAGAATGATCATGTTTGCAGTCTGAACAAACATTGAACGGAACAAAGCAAAACCAGACGAGAATGCGTCTGTTGTCCCTTTCACAACAACAACAAACCTTCAACATTTGCGCCCAACACAAGGACAAACGCAACGAGTGAGCCGAACGGTCACGGTTTCGTCGCGTCAATATTTCCGACATCTCTTTACTCAATGGTCACCCACTTTCCCAATGTAATGCTATCAAGAAGAAAACGCCCGACAACGTTTACAGGCGCCTCAGCGTTTAAACCTTGATCGCTATACGTTTGCCAAATTGTAATCAAATTGCCATGGAAATGGCAAGTAATTTAGGACAACGTTTGAAATGCTTATATTTTCCTCGATCCTCTAGTTTTTGATTTAAGGACAGTTTCTAGAATATTTCCAAGTCCAAATTCAAAAGTTGAAATTCCTCTAAATTATCAGAAATGGCTTGCACATGCATTGACGCCCCATACTCTTCGACGAATCCAAAACTTTCGTTGCTGACTCCTCAACCGCATTTTGTTCCGGGCTACACTGGACACGTTCCACAGGCAAAATATCGACCTGGAAAGACTTTTGCGGTTACTTCACATCGCGCCTTGATTGACCCATGTATTCATATGAGTCCAAGACCAGTGCTGACTAACATTCATCCTGGAAATTGCACTGTAAATCCCCAAATAGAATCTGATGAACGGGAATATGCATGACACTTAACGTAAATATTTTAGGACGAATATGGCCGACCATTGCCTCATTCCAACTCACTTGAAGCTCAAGTAGCTATCGTGAAAAATAGGATTCAAAGCTTTGGACGTCAACAATACAAGGCTCACATGATGCCCGGATATTCCGGATACGTGCCGAGACTTCAAACAATTCTCGGACATTCCTTCTCGCCAGCTTGCAACAGAGCCTTGGCGTCATTTGAGCAAGAGCAATGGCGAGACCGTCTGTTCAAACGCGTATGATTTACTAAAACCTTGATCGAGAAATTAGTCTTTTAGTCCAATACCAATGATTAATGAACCTTTCAGGAACTTGAAGCTTTAGACGGTTGGCGAATGTGCTATAAGAAGAAACCGTGGGAGCTTCCGGAGTGGAACCGAGATCCGTATGCAGAATACAACCAGTTCTTACGGTCATGCATTAATCGGGAAAATCGAAACATGTGTAAAGAGCCTGTTGGATGCGCAGATGCTGGCATAGGGTCCTGTAATTGTGTTACGTGTAAATAGAATTGAAGCTAAACATTTAACTGCAATTGTTGTGCAGTTCAAATCGCATCTGAGCGCTGTTTCGGTAATAAAGTGGTGGAAGTGAAGTAGTCAGTTCTTGAGCATCATAATAAACCGAGGGTCCAGTTTGAGAAGGTAGCTTTCAACGCAACTTTCACTGTTATTTTTGAAGCTGAAATGAAACCAGTCAGCCAGTCTCGATCTGATCAAGTCTGAATGAAGCCGACGGAGCTTTGTCAGCTCAGTCAATCAGAGCAGGGTTAACCATTCATATACGACAATGGTACATCCGGCTTTGTATCAAGTTACCCAGTCATCAATATTCAACTAACGGCTGTAACGATTGACACGAGTTGGTGTAATTAGCTATGGTTGACTATTGATAGTTTGGCCAGATATAATACCTCTGGGAAGTCGAAGGTTAATTGTCTCTTGTCTTGGGACTTGATCTGCCACTGTTGGCTGACTGGCATAACTTTTGAAAATTTACATTTAACCAGTGTTTAGCGTGATACAGCAAGCTAAAACGAGATAAAAGTTTAGTCTTATATAAGCATCACGACTACAGAAACTCAACTCTATTCAATGTACACTCATCTCAGTCAGTAACGTTCCATTATTCATCAACCTTCAACAAACAAAACTGCAAGCAGTTGAGCTGTTAATAATTTGTGAACGTGGGATTTTGAAGCCAAGAAGGTGTTTGTTTCGTTTATTTTGCAAATCAGATTTTTGAACGACTCTTCTATTGACTTCCATCAATAAGCGTACAAAATCTAGGTTCAGAATAACACGGCCTTATTATGACGTAGGCGACAGGTTTCTTTCTGAATAGCAATTTCTACTTCTTCTCCAGGTGGTTAAACAACTCTCAGTTACAATTAGTTGAGTAAGGCATGGGTCTGGAAATGAAAATTGTTAATCTGAAAGGCGGAAAAGGTGCTAAAAGTGGCTAATAAGTGAAATGTATTCCACAACTTGTGGGTGGAACTGCTTTGCCAAAGCGAAATGACTCGCTGAATATTGACTGGACTGATTTTGCACAACAAAATAATATTATAATAACAATAACAAACATCCGTGTAGTGAAAAGAGTTTTGGAAAATTTCTGGATGTGTAATGAAGTGCGAAATTATATATGGTTTTCATAGCTCACCTGACGGATTCTACGACTTCACAGTTCCTTGTTGTTAGTTTGGGCTCGGCTGAAACTGATGCCATTTTGTTCATCTGATACGAGTGTCACTGCAGGTATGCATCAACAGTGCTGGAAATACATCATGGCTCGGATGAAAGCAAAGAGGTTGAGGACACGCAAGTCTGCCGTTTGAAGTGACCTGTGCCTGCAATTACATTTTACCTTCAAATACCTTGAAAAACAATAAAAATCAAACCTTGAGAGTGAAAGTGCCCTCGAACCAGAAATGGAACCACCGCAACCAACAGTTAAAGCTTCGTATCGCCTCATGGATGAGGTAATTGACAAATTATTCGCAAAGTGCATATAACCGCTTTTTTGTTCCTCTGCCTTGAATGGCATGCTCATGCATAAATGTATCTTTGTTATGGTTGAACAGAGGACACGAAAAACTAGTGACAGATTCCTAGAGTCCAAAACAGTTGGCTTCGACAATCCCATGTACGTCTTCAGTGAGGAACCAAAGGTGAGACCTTTTAGTTGAACAAGCTTCTGGTGGTGTTAACGGAGAAAGTTGTGTTGAAAATGTGAATTTGTGGCGTAGCTTACCGAGTTTATCATGGAGACTTATTCTGGCAAGAAGCAAAAATCGCAACAATGTCACAATGCATGGGACATTGATGACCATCGATTGCCAATCCAAACCTTGTTCCGAAGATACGGAACGCATCCCGATCGGGTAATGAGCTGAATATGAGCTATAAATCTTTAATACGAAATGTGTGTTTCTGAATGCCATTTTTACAGGGATTATCTCAAGACCAAGTGAAGAAGAACCAAGAAAAATACGGCTGTAATGTAATAGTTCCGCCCCACCAGCCTTCGGAATTGGTGAAATTTTGCAAAAGTATCTTATTGGGAATGAACGTTCTACTGTGGTTCTGCGGTCTCTTCGATATCTTGGTGTACACATTGGACCTTTACGTGAATCATTCTGATCAAAGAGAACATCTTCAGTCGGGACTGGCGCTTATAATTACAGTTCTGATAACTGGTTGTTTCACATATTATCAAGAGGCGAAGAGCAATAGAATTTACGAGTCGTATCGAAAAAAGTCGCCGCAAAATGCCGTCGTTTGGAGAGACGCAAAAAGACAAACTATCGACGCTAGTGGTATTGCTGTGGGAGACATAATTGAAATTAAATATGGCGACTGGATTCCTGCTGATATTAGAATCATCGAGAGTTCGGGTTTGAAAGTAGACAATTGTCTTCTCACTGGTGAATCGCAACCGCAGTATCGAAGACCTACGTTTACGGCGAGGAACCCGTTGGAAACGAAGAATTTGATCTTCTTCTCAACTTATGCAATCCAAGGTATGAAAAAGTATGAAATTTGATGGTGAGATGGAAGGTTTTTGGCTTGACAATTTGAAACTTGCAGGATCAGCGAAAGGCGTGGTTATCCGAGTAGGAGAAGAAACGTATATGGGAAAATTAGCAGCCCTGGCCAATTCAGTTCGAGGAAGTAAATCGCTGCTGTCCTTGGAAACACGACGAATAGTGACACTGATGACGACAATTTCTGTATTGGTTGGAACCATCTTCTTTTGTGTTGCCTTGTACCTCAAGTTTGAAGTTGTGGAGGCTGCCTTTCTACTGGTTGGAATGATTGTGGCGATTATACCAGAAAACATCAGCATCACTCTCACAGTTCAACTGGCCCTGACTGCAAAAATAATGGCAGAGAAGCATTGTTATGTTAAAAACCTTCCTGCTGTCGAAGGGCTCGGATCGGTTTCGGCGATCTGTACTGAAAAGACTGGTATCTTGACACAAAACAAGCAAAGTGTGGCTCACTTGTGGTTCAACAATTGTGCGGTAGAAGCTGATACTGTGACGAATATGAGAAGCCGAAAGCCCATCGACTTGGACGATGTTGCTTTCAGAGCTTTGACCAACGTGGCGACGCTGTGTAGTAGGGCCAAGTTTCTACCGGAGCAGGAAAAAGTACCAGTTTTGGCGCGAAAAGTGGTGGGAGATAGTTCTGAGGCAGCAATTTTGAAGTTCATCGAAATGCATGTTGGGAATACCAAAGGGTTTCGGGATGCGAGGCCCAAAGTTTGTGAGATTCCGTTCAGCTCCAAGGATAGAATCCAAGTGTCAGTGCATGATATGGATGGGTATTTTGATGAGAGATATTGGCTAGTGCTAAAGGTAGGGCAGAAAATTTGTAACGGTCTTAAAAGTGTGTGATTGTAATACATGCTTCAACCTACAGGGGGCGCCGGAGCGAGTAGTAAACATGTGTTCTACAATCATCATGAACGGAGTAGAGCTTGAGATGGACGAAACGTGGAGACAAAAAGTCCTCGATGTTGCACGACAGTTCCATAGATTGGGTGAGCGGGTTTTGGCGTTTTGTGACCGAAGGTTGGATCCGAAAAAGTTTCCGAAACATTGCTGGTTCGATACCGACAATCCTGATTTCTTGGACGAAGGTCTTTGCTTCGTTGGACTCATTTCGTTCATAGATCCTCCAAAAGCAGCAGTTCCTGCTGCTATTGCCAAGTGTCGGGCTGCAGGGATCAAAGTTGTTATGTTATCAGGCGATCATCCATTGACTGCCAGTGCTGTTGCTCGAGCTGTAGGAATTTTGTCAAAAGGTGAGCACTTTGAATTTTGAAACAACAAGTTTGTGTTTGGAATATCCCATTTATATCCGAATTTCATTCAGATAAACCAAAAGTTCCTCCAAAGATACCAACGCACATGTTTGCTCCACTTCCGGAGAAAACAATAAAATTACCTGAGGTGCTGATCAACGTGCCTCATTTAACAAACCGCATTATCACAGGCCAGGAACTGGTGGGCATTTCAACTGAAGAACTTGACAGGATCTTGGCGTAAGTCGATTTGGTGATTTCGTATCTTAACTTTGTCAAATTGCGACTAAATTGATTCTGATACCTGTAGCCAAACCGACGAAGTCGTCTTCGCCCGACTAATGCCCGAACAGAAGCACTTGATTGTTGAATCACTGAAACGCGTCGGACACATTGTGGCCCTATCAGGAGACAAGGTTCACGACATGCCCGCTATTCGGACAGCAAATGTTGGAATTTCCCTAGGCATGTTTGGAGCAGATGCGGCAAAAGAAGTCGCAGATATCATTCTAATGGACGACAACTTTGCAACGATAACTTCGGGAATCGAAGACGGTCGATTGTTGTTTGAAAACATGAAGAAACTGATACGATTCTCGTTAGCTGACAATATCGCTATGATGTACGCCTACTGGATTTTCATGATCTTCCGGATTCCTCTGCCGCTAACGACTCTTCAGATGATTCTGATTTCAATGGTGTTCGATGTCTTGCCTGCTGTGTCTCTGGTTCACGAATGTCCACCGCCAGATTTGATGAAGCTCAAGCCGCGGCATATTCATAAGGAGACGCTTTTAACCAAGTATACTGTGTCGTACCTGTACGGTCAAATTGCATTTATGGAGTTGGCAGCTGGATTCTGCGCTTATTTCGTAACGTTTGCTCAGTATGGGTTTTGGCCAGAGACGCTGCTGTTTATTCAGGATCTGTGGGATAATGACGCGATCAACGATTTGCAAGACTCGTACGGCCAGGAATGGGTAAAGGAGAATTTTAAAATATTCGGTTTTGGTTAAGATGAAATTGAAGGCTCTACAAAATTTTGGTTCCGCAGTCGTACTTTGGTAGACGCCAAGCTCACATGGAGGCGCAGTCGGCGTTTCTTATGGGTATCATAATTACTCAATGGGCAAATGCGATTGCTTGCAAAACTAGAAGACTTTCCATTATCCAGAAGGGGATGCAGTAAGTTGACTCAGTTTTTAGATATCGTATTGATGATTGATCAATAGGGAAAAGACAATGTTATTTTGATCCACAGAAACAAGTTGATGAACACAGCTCTTGTGGTAACGCCGTTACTTTTATGCGCGCTATTGTACACTCCTGGATTGAACGTATTTTTGCAATGCAGGCCAATTACGTAAGTTTTAATGTTGTGCGAATACTTGTAACAATATTCGATAGTTTTGAAACTTAACACGTTTGATTGATTCACAGTACGGGCGCCTGGTGCGCTGCTCTGCCGTTTGCCTTTTTGATATTTGTTTACGACGAATTGCGGCGTTTCTCAATAAGATCGTTTCAGAGTGACTGGGTTACTGGCGAGTTCTATCGATAATTTTGTTCTAACTCTTATGCGTGTATTGCTCAATAAACACTTTTGAGATGAGTTCGCTCATGTTCTTGAAACCAAAGTGAATTATTTGGAAACCTGCTCTGCAGATTCAGGGACCTCCTGCTTGGACAAAAAATGCTCGAGGCCAAATTGGCGAACCACTTCGAAAACATCTGCCCTGCAGTAGTCACGTTGGAGCTCAGAAATGTGTCCTTTGATCTGAAACTCTATGATGTTTCGGTAGTCTTTGTCCTTTCCAGCTTCTTGCATTTCGTTCAGAAATTCAACTCGATCAGCTATTTCGTCTACGACTGAAAAAAAGAAGGAGATTATTGATAGGCCATTCGCCAATAATTCTTTGATTTCAAGAGGTTCAAGACAGAAAATGCACTCACGTTCACTAAATCTTTCAGCTTTCTCCAATTCTGGCGTCCGCACTTGTTCTGCAGCTTTGTTGAGCTTTTCCATTTTGTGTCGGAGTACTTCAGCTTTTGACGGCTTTTCTTTTCCGTGTTCCATAATATGTTGGAGCTTTTCGATTTCTTTCTCTTTGTTTTTCACCACTGAAAGTTAAGTTTGATTGATTTGAAAATCTGTTCATGTCCAAAAATGTAATTCTAGGGACTAACCACATCGTTGAGCCATGGAAGGTTCGGGTCTTGCAGGTTCATAGGCTCCTGAAGCTTTGATTTGGTCCAGACGTCTTCGGGTAGGTCTTAACGAACCTAGCGACTGTTGAAGAAATTACCAACTTGAAAACTGCTAGCCAAATAGGACAATGTATGTAATTATAGTCTTATAGCTTACCAGACGCATCAACTTTTGCTGCAAATAATTTTGCCTTGAAACGCTGTCCCCAGGCGGCATGTATCCAAGGGACCGACTGATGTTGCGACGCTTGACGTAAATTCGACGTTTGGCCATGTGAAGATTGGTTTTCTGTGGCTCATTGGTACGAAGAAGGTTCTGGAACTGGCGCTGCTGGATTGCAGTTAGTCCGGTTTCTTTCATAAAACCTGTTGGAGTTGGAAGCCAAAAAACGTATATCTTATGATTGATTAAAACTTATAACATTCAAAGAGCTAGATGTACCTTGGACAAGCTGTTTAGTTTCTGGACTAAATTTGCCTGAGAAGGATGACATGGAGTTGGAACGTTGTCGATGGAAGTTTGAAGGGTACATATCGTTGAAGTTTTTGAAACCTTCAGCGCTCGGAGCATGAAAGCGCTAAAACTGAATTTTTATAAGCTTCTGAGGATCTGAGCTTTGTTGTACAATACACTTTCTTTGTGGATTTTATGTTTTTCAAGTTTGGTCGACAGCAATAAGCCAGTGGTTTCCTAGGCAACAAGACGCATAGCCCAAGCGGTTAGTTCCTGCTCCTCGCTGACTGAATTTTCCTTTCACCATTGCTTCTCATAGTCGAAGTAAAATCAATAGAAACAACTGCCTCCAACCAAGTCTGGAATGAAATGATACTATGCTTGCGGTTTTATTTGAGTAGATTGAAAATGACAATGAAAATACTTCAATCAGAAATAATTAGCGCCCTTGGACAGACGAGATGGCTCCAGAGCTGTTCGGGACGCAGCGTCCGAGAATTCGATTGATAGGATTGCAGAAGACGACTTTCAAGATGCCGGTAACAAAGTTTCGCACTGGTTCCGGAGCGCGGATAGCCAAAGAATTGTCGACGATCCCAACAATGTTTCCGCTAGCAACAGATCCCAAAATTTTGTCAACTTGATTGTAGACGTGTTCAGGGCTGACAGTTGGACGGGGCGGTCGAGTCACTGGTGGCAAAGTTGGAATAGTTGCAACTGGCGCTGGGGGCAATGTGGCAATTGGAGCCACTGGTGCAGCGGTAACTGCTGGGACTATACCGCCTGGGGCGCTGGAAGGGAGGCCTGGTGATTGGGTCAAAATTGGAACTTGGGTGGAGATGTCTTGGCGGGAGACTTCTACTGGAACTGGAGCTGCGACTGGAACAGCTGCGACGACAGGTACCGCGACAGGTGCGGCGGCAGCCGCAGGTTGACTAGCTGCCCAAGAAACGTTACGGTAGTCATAATGTGGCTTGTTTCTATGTTTTTCTCGCTGACGTTCTTTTTCTTGCTGACGTTCCTTGTGACGCTGTCTTTCTCTTTCTCTTTCGGCTAGTCTCTGAGCGTCTCTTTCCCTCTCCCGCTCATAATCACGACGGTAACTCACAACGTCATTTTGCTCCAGATCCAGATCTTCCAATGTTGTCTCGGCTAAGAACTGTAAAACACAAAAAATTGGTGTGAACTGGAAAACTCCACGAGCGAGAAAATGCCAAAAAAGTAATGCATACCTGGGCGATTAGTAACTTGGCTTCAGCCTCTAAAGCGGTATCATTTGGTGATTTGATCTTCTCCAAGATGTCTTGCTGGAGATGTTGTTTGTCAACTTCAGGTTCTGCGAGCACAAGCTGAAAATACAACAACATTATTTTATTAGCACTGTTCAAAAACTGGGGGATCAGGAAGTCTAAAAATGCTCAGTCAGTCGTAGACACTTACCTGTGTCGCGGCCGTAGCCACTAATACAAGCACGTAAAATCTCTTCATGTTTCTCTGTCACTCTCATTAGATGACTGACGGCTCATGTAACTTAGTCCGGTTATTATAGTTGATGTCATAATACAGCCAACTTCTGCCAAGACACCTGTATTGTAATCAAGAAACAAGGAATTGATTAGGACCAGATGGTTTTTGCGAGTTTCCAGAAAACGTTTCAACGTGTGATGCAATTACCTAAGCGTTTGCGAATCTGTCAAGATCACATAACTTTTCTAAACGTCATATTGTAGTAATTGATTCAGTGGTTACGACACAGCTTTGGCAGGTTTTCCTTTAGTGTTATTATGGCTCTTGGAACAATCGCACCAAGGAGACACTTCATGATTGCATCGGAGCTCGATATTCAGCACAGTAAAAGGGACATTCTGTACGCTCATTTCCGTCATTGATGCCAACGTATAGTTGAGGTTCCTCAAACCAGTATTACGATCCCGACGTCTCAGTTTGTTCCACTGATCGTAGCACTTGACTGTATCTCTAGGCCGATTGCTGTGCAAGTGACGGAAGGTATCTGCCTTGGTACTGCTGACCGTAGGTCTTACAACCTAAAATCGTGTTTGAAAAAGGACATGAATATACTGAAATTTTGAACACCCGTGATTAGCCATTTTGATGTATCTCAAGGCTGAAGCAACATACCTTGATATCAGCATTTTTCAATCGAACGTAAAATTCGTCATCCTCCAGACCCCAACCCCAATACAGGTTACTCATTCCATCCACTTTGGCAAAATCTTCATTACGTATGATGAGAATTCCTCCAACAAAAGTAGGGTAATCATATTTAGGGTGCAGCCCTGGTGCAGCCACATGCATGACATGACCTGGTTCAGGTATTGAGTAACTCAAAGCGTCATTCAACGGCAACAGATCCACGTCATGCATCACCATGTATGATGAAGAAAGACTAGCAAACTTGAATCCAGCATTTATAAGGGCAGCTCTATTGAAGCGAAGATTATCGATCTGCAGGAAAAAACAGAATTTCTTGGAACTGAATCTAAACCGTCGATTACGAAATACTTTGGTAGCACATAAACATCTTTCTCACCTGATTAACAATGTAGATTTGATGCTGAATCTTTTGGAGACTTAAAAATTGATGGATGTAAGGCACAAACACTTGAAGCTCTTCGAATCTGTTGCGATACGGTACAACCACCGCAAGTTTGTGGGTTTGAAGACGAGGGCTAGGCTTTGAGAGACCTGCATTTAAAAAGTTTCTTAGAATTGAATACCATGCAAAAGATTACAGTCTCAGATTTCAAAATCACAGACCTCTAGGTTGCGAAACATCCGATGGAAGTAAACTTTGAAAGTAAATTATAATTCCTAGGAACAGTAGTACTGCAAAGGCAATCAACTTCAGGTTGCTGGTCCTTACCGCCAGCGGTAGTGACCTCATGGCTATTGTGATAGGAACCCTTGTTGCAGGACAAATAATTCTCGACGAACGCCGGTTCAAGCTTGACCTGGAATTGGAATTAAGGAAAATCATAACCAGTTTCTACTATGTCGGCATTAATTTTTCATGTGAACTTATTTGCTAATACACTTACCATTTCTGATGTATACAGAAGGTGAAAGGTCAGCTTCTATTCCAACTGTTTAAATCGGTCAGAACATTCTGCAAATGACGATGCAAGACCCGAGAAATGAGGAGATCCTGTTCCGTTTGTTTATGTGCATTTGGTTTGGATGCATCCGCACAACAGCTGACTGACCGTATACGTACAACGTATTTGTCAGTGTAAACACGAATTTCCCTTGCATCTTGCACTGATTCAACAACAGTGAGCTTGTTGTTTACAAAATGAAGAATCTCGAATATTTTCAAACTGGTCTCGTTAAAGTTTAAGAGAAACTTTTAAAAATTACACCAAGCATTTTAGTAAGTTCCTGATTGAAAGTTGGTCAACATTTAGACCAAAATGAAGGGGTTAACAGTATTGAGTTAATTCTTATTTTCGTATCTTTCAGATGAATTGCAAATTCCTACGATTGTTTAACGATGATTTGGATTCGTAAGCATTGAGTGTTAGAATCGAATGAAAACGGAACAGTGTTATCATGTCACAAGTACAAATGGAGCCGAAGGAGACTTGTCCGTCTACAAAATCTCAAGATCTCAGTAAACCTGAATCAGCTGAAAAAGGGGATGACCTACGATTGTGGATCGGTAACCTGGATCCAAAGCTAACCGAGTAAGTTTCAACAAAATTGTTGTCACATATTTTTTTCTTACTTAAATCATGAAATGAATCGTGTGTCAATCAGCACTAACGTTGATTATTTTTTATTATGGGTTTCACCTTTTGAAACTAATTCAACGATATGGACCGATCCAAAACTTTGACTTCCTCTTCCACCGATCCGGACCTCATGCAGGATTACCTAGAGGATATGCCTTTGTGACATTCAAATTCAAGGAAGCAGCCACAAAATGCATGCAAGAAATGAACCAAAAGGTGATATTGAGCAGAGCGGTTGTTGTGCGATGGGCTAATCAGGCTACTTTCGAGTACCAGGTTTGTGAAACCTCTCAGACGTTCAAATAAATGAACCAGAATGAATTAACGAATGTAAAGCTAAACTAACTGTATCAACTTGACAGGACGAAGAAGAAAAGCTGAAAAAGAAACTGCCTGCTTTAGGCATGAAAGAGGAACCAGAAAAGCCTGCAACGAAACAACGAGCCATCAGTGCAATCGAAGCCAAATTACGAGCAATGGAGAGGGAAAAGGGCCATCAAAATGAATTCAACTTGACAATTTTGGGGTCTAAGAAGGATACAAGATCCAGTGCTGGAAGTAGTAGCGCTGGCAGATCGTTATCTAGTCATAGTTCAACTGCTAAGCGATATCAACCGTATCACAGTGGTGGAAGGGGAAGGGGTCAGTCGCGTCCAGGTTATCGGAAGTGAAATGTGAATGTTTTCCTGAGCTAGCTCAGTTTTGGTTGTGAATTATTTCGTCTGATTCTCATATGCCCTCTACACTATAGATGCAATTATATAAGCCAAACTAGAATAGAATGGTAAGACTACTACTGGAATATTTGTACGTGGAAATAGTGCATTTATGCAACTTGTGCTGAAATTCAGTTCAAATTTTGAAACTTGATTACTGCGAGTGTATGTGACTTGTCTCAATTCTGTAGCTTGTAAGAAAAATCGTTTAATAGTAAACTTTTGGTACTGTCCAACCAAACAACGATAAGTTGTATTGCCATTTGGCTGAAGAGGAACTCAACTAGTTCATCAATGAAGACTTTATTAGGCCGTCAACAAGCTGCAAACGATATAATTCTCGAAGTTCCGGGAAGCCGGAAATGCAATGAAGCGTTTTAGGTCATACGATCAAGATTGAATCATATCATCGGTTTAGAGTTGACGCAATGCTTTCCTTACATGAGACTAAACCGTGCGACTGAAAATTTCTACGGACTATTTTTGAATGTGACAGTTATCACTGAGTCGAATTTCTGTTGTGTGTATGCTTTTGACTGCCGGAAATTCGCAGCATTTGCTCATTTTCGATAAAAATCGATCTTGTTTGACCCGTTGCAGTGCAGTGATCAGTGTGAAAATTATGTCAAGTTGATAAAGTTTTCTGAGGAGTCAGGCGGTTGATTACAGCTTACCCCACGGCTTGACTTTTGTTGAACTGCATATAATTTCTCATTTTGTTGAATCACCGGGGGCGAATCTTAAAAAGGTAATTTACTCCACTTATAACAACAAGCGTGTATCTCGTTAAAGTTAAAGTTTGAGCATGGTTTATGCATTTGGAACTTCAGGAGGCAAAAACATCTCACAGAAACGATATGCATGAATGGGTATTCCTAATTGTTCTTTAGGTGAAGTAGTGGTGGATGCGTGTGTTGATCGATTATTCTTCAGACTGAAAACATCAGCAGATCTATCACCATCTCGTGTGTCATTATCGTTTGTCTGCTGTTTGTGCTGGTGTAGGATGATGTTCCGATCGAATTACTTTACTTTTTCCTCTTCTGGGCTGGAACCCTAAGCGTCTACACGTTAACAATCGTTCAATAGGGAAATTAAAATATTTGGATGGAACACAACGATTCTATCAAGTCTTCATGTGGTTTCGTCTGACTGAATTGCTTTATAACCCGGACAAAGTTGAACGAACAAGGACTGTATTGAATCAACCAGTGCGTCATTGAAACCAACGGGTTTAAGGTTTAACTACTACTGTATTAGTTGAGATTAGTTGTTTATTTCACGGTCAGAGAAAGGGCGTATGCAAGAACAGATGGCCCGCCATACATAATAGATTACTTTACCTGTAGAAGACTGACAATTATGATCACTAAAGATATCATCCTTTATCTCCCGACAAGTAAATAATAAAATCTATTGCAGATTTTGCCACACTCAGGTAGTTAGACTACTCATATATCAATTTACGTCATGCTCCGTTGATAAAACCCTTTATTCTAGAATCCTTTGAGGAATGTGTGAGCTGTATGGCTGAATCTGATTTATACAAAAGAATCGTTGAAGGTGATAGTTTAGAAAAGTGTTAGCTAACTAAAGTAAATCGTTTTGTATCTGTTTCAGCTGCCAAGCTGATTCCGCTACAACCCACAGGCAGCATGGAGTTTGCCGGAGACAGTACCCGGATTTCCATCGTCGACCCTACTTCCAGTGGATCTCAAGGGCCGCCACCTCCAAGGGCAACTAGAAGACTAGAAAAGGCTCCGTTACTTCAAAGGCGCTTATTCAAGGGCCTTAGTGGTTTCAATGGAGTTTCAATCAACAGCAGCAGCCCTGAGGCGTCTGGGTACACAGAGTTCGGAAGCTCTCATGCGTCATCAGCAGCAAGTTCAGCGAGTACAAGGACACTGGGAACTTTCGCTGGAGTATTTTGTCCAGTGACATTATCCATGTTCAGTGCCTTATTGTTCCTTCGAGTGGGATTCATTGTTGGGAACTCTGGACTGATGATGACCCTCGTCGAGTTCGCAATTGCATACAGTATTCTGACGTTCACAGTTTTTTCCATTTCTGCAATTTCAACCAACGGTGCTGTCGAGGGTGGAGGAGCGTATTGTGAGTCATTCGATAACCTTTTCAATCTGAAGCCGAATTGAAGTTCAAATGTTGAAATTTCATCTTTTGTTTTCAGTCATGATCAGCCGAACGCTTGGTTCTGAATTTGGAGGAGCTATCGGAGCACTGTTTGTTATCGCGAATATAGTCAGCTCTGCACTATACATTACTGGATGTGTTGAAGGCATCGTGAGCAATTTCGGCCCGGACGGCAGACTGGCGAGTGGACTCATTGAGAATGACCCTTGGTGGAGATTTTTGTATTGCTCGGGAATCAACACTATGAATCTAATAGTCTGTTTGATTGGAGCCAGTCTATTTGCTAAAATGTCTGTCACTGTACTGGCTATTGTCGGAGTTTCCTTGTTGAGCGTCCTCATAAGCTTCTTCCAGTTTCATCCCTTTGAGGTAAACAGATGTGATTTAAGTTGAATTAGAAGTAGAAGAAAAATGCCTTGGTAAGTTAATGAGAGTAACTTCATTTTTATAGGTTGACCTCCCTGGACTGAGAAATATTACCGCGAACACTACAGAATCTGCCAACTTCACTGGATTCTCGTTGACGACCTTGAATGAAAACTTGTACGGCAACTATAGTACCGATTATACTTCTGACAATCAGCAAACCGTATTTGCTGTTGTTTTTGGTGTTTTGTTTTCCGGAGTAACTGGAATCATGGCGGGTGCAAACATGTCAGGTAAGCTGGATAGAACTAGAACCTTTATTTGTGTTTGTAAGCTTGAATTCTAAAGTGATTATTGTTGGATTTTGTAGGCGAACTTCGAATCCCTGGAAAGAGCATACCGAAAGGTACTTTATTCAAACATGGCTCCTCCCATTTGTGTCTAATAACGCTAACAAGAAACTTTAATTTTGTTGGCAGGTACCCTTTCGGCAGTCAGCTTCACATTTTTCATCTATTTACTACTGTCTGTGTTCAGCGCTGCCACCTGTTCCCGTTTGATTCTGCAGCAAAACTTTCTATTCATGATGGACATCAGTTTCTGGAAACCTTTTGTAGCAATTGGTATCTTAACAGCTACATTCTCCGCATCATTGAGTAACATGATCGGTGCAAGTCGAGTTCTTGAAGCTGTTGCGAGAGACGATATTTTTGGTAAGTTTTAATTTTTGTAAGATCATATTCAATCTGTAATTGGACCACTTTTTCAAATGAATGTCATTCTTTGGGTTTCATTAGGACCACTTTTACGATTCGTCACACGGGGAACTACTGAATCCGGCAATCCTGTCGTTGCAGTTGTAGTGTGCTGGGTTTGCGTGGAGGTGTTTTTACTAATCGGCTCATTGAACGTCATTGCCCAGCTGAATTCAGTGCTGTTTTTACTGTCGTACTTTGCAATGAACATCGCTTGTTTAGGACTTGAGTTGTCGTCAGCACCAAATTTCAGGTATACATATGTTCATATTCATCTCATTTTCTTGTCGAGCCTGTAGAAAAGTTGGACTTGAATATGGTAATTTTTTGCAGACCGACATTCAAGTACTTTTCTGCTCACACTGCATTTTTCGGGATGGCTGGAACTCTGATCATGATGTTTGTCATCAATCCGATTTACGCTTCAGTATCTATCGTTATCTGTTTGGTACTGGTCATATTGCTGCACCTGCTTTCACCGGCAAAAACGGAAAACTGGGGATCCATAAGCCAAGCTTTAATATTCCACCAAGTCAGAAAATATCTCCTCATGTTGGATTCTCGAAAAGAGCACGTGAAGTTTTGGAGACCGCATATGCTGCTGATGGTGGCGAACCCTCGTAGCGCAGCCCCTCTGATCGGGTTTGTAAATGACTTAAAGAAAAGTGGGCTGTATGTTCTTGGGCACGTGGAGGTAAGTTTTGTTAGCGAAGAGAAAATTAAACATGAATTTGCGCAAGTCTTATCCCCAATATGAATTGTTTAGATTGGAGACTTTGATGCCCTTGACTACGACCCGATGGACAACTACACTCATTGGCTAACGATTGTTGATTTCTTGAAAGTCAAAGCTTTCGTCAATTTGACAGTTGCCAGAACTGTGCGAGAAGGGATGCATCATCTTATCAGAATCAGTGGTTTGGGAGCGATGAGGCCAAACACAATCGTTTTTGGGTTCCACGATGCAAAGCCACCAGTCGACTTCTTCGTTGAGCCACACACAGAAGCTTTCCGAGATAACTTTTCTCTTCGTTCTGAACTTAGGATGTCTATGGAAGAATGGATTGACATGATCAGAGACGCCATTCGTATGAGCAAGAATATTATTGTTGCTAAAGGCATGCATGATTTTGACAAATCGGCCGTTTTGAGGTAAGACCTACACCTTTGATGCATGATATCCTTGGAAAGATAATTTTTCACAAGGTATTTAACTTCCAGGAGTAAGAACATGTACATCGATGTTTGGCCCATTAACTTCTTCTCTGGAGACCCCAATAGCTTGATGGATACTACCAGTTTGTTTTTGCTGCAATTGGCTTGCATCCTCAACATGGTTAGCCTCTTTCTTATAAAATATAACTTCTGTTGCATGAATGAACTGAATGAACCAAAGTGACTATTTGCGAATCTGTAGGTGTCAACCTGGAAACATGTGACATTGCGTGTATATCTATGCGGAATAACCGACAGTGTGCAACACCAGGACGACACTTCAACCCGCGAAATCGAGCTGCAAAGAATGCTTCACATCCTGCGTATCAAAGCAAAGATTGTCACGGTAAACTGGGACAATATATTGAATATGCAACTTGGGGCCACTGTCCAGGACCCTAATAACCCCAACAGGGCTGCTGATACTACCGTTCAATGGCCTATTCAAACCATCAAGAAGCGATACATTGAAGGGTATGTTTTCATATGTTTGGCTTCCTGTTGTCGCAGTGCCAGCGATTTGATTTCTAACAATAACAAAAATGCATTTGTTTTTCAGAGTAAACGGAATGATACGCGAAAGATCGGTGAATACCGCGATGACTTTCATGTATCTACCGGAGCTACCAGCAGATTCCAAAGAGTACAGCATCTACTACGAGAGACTAAATCGAATGACCGAGGACATCGGACCGTGTCTTTTGATTCATGGAATGAACACAGTTACCTCAACGAGCATTTAAAGTATCGCAACCAATGGGTTGGTGTCTTAACTCGGTCGATGTACCGAAGCAATCAAAATGTAACGAACGCAAAGTAACTTCACTGCAATAACCTTAGGTCTAGTTTTGTTGTTTGTCTGTGATACTTAAACTTTGTAGTTATGAAGTCAATGTAACGCTTTCGTTTTTAACACGTATTAATGTTGTTACATTCTCGAATCTATTATTTTGCTGAATGGCGAAAGCCTTTTAACCTACTTTTAATGTTTCATGTTATGTATTTTTAGAAAGATTCTGAAAACAGTGTAAGATAGTTGGTGCAGTAACTTCAGTGCAAGTAAGTCCATCGTATTCTTACTTTCGCTCGCACATAACTGTTTCGGAACTTGCAAAGTGTGCGACAGTAGAAGAAGAGCGTCGTCACAACTTATAATTTACCTGATATGTACTGTTCATTTCGTTAAGTTTTAAATAAGCTACATCATTAATCTTTTTTATACTTGGCGAAAATCATAGGACGCGATGTAACTGTATGCCAGCAGCGGATGTATTAACTTCTAGCCTTTAGAATAGCAATGAGTACTGATATCGGTTATGTTGTAGTTCGTTTACACTTGTGTAACTCAAAGTCAGTTATAGTCTATCAGAGGCAACTAAGGTGCTTGTGGAACCAGTATATCAGAAGATTATTATTGCCAGTCGCCAGTTTCCATATGTTATGTTACACAACACTTAACCAGTGAACACATAGCAAGCATGGAACTTGAAAAAACTGAAAAATCCTTCAAGGTTGAATATAGAATAAGGCTAATTATCTACGCTAACATATTTTTACTATTTGTACATTCGTCACATACATAAAATAGTGTAATCGTCTAACATCCTGTCTATTTACTAATAAGTCTAAGTCTTTTATGAATCGTCGGTATACGTGAGGTAATAAATTATTTTACTATCGCTGAAAAACAAGTAGCTTCCTGTAACAAGGTTTAATTTTGTTGGTACACAAGTCGAGCTGCATGTATTTCCAGGTGGAAGTTTTGTAGAGCTTATCACATTCATCATGATGTCATATGGGAATCTTAATGAGTGTTTTATTATCGTTGTCCTCTCCTTTGGCAACATTCGTGGTTCTTGTGCCCTGAAATTAGTTCAATCATCATGAAGTGCAGGTGTGGGCGAAACTGCTTGAGGATTCATCCACTTGAAAGAAGACTCATAAGTCTCGGCTGCACTTTGCACATTTAAATTAAAAAGATAATCAGAGAATCAAAAAACTCCACCCGTCTTCTTCACCACGTATCTGACAGGCATAGTCAGACTCAAAGGCAGTTTAAAACTCTCTCATCCAGTTAAGGTAGGTTGATTTTGATGACAAGAACAATTGTGTAGGAACAAGTATCTCTCTTTTAACTCCCACCAAGATTCTGATCAATCTTATATGCTGCAAACGAGAGACGAAGGAAGAAGAATAGAACGTTGTGGGAAGAGACGCTATTGTTTGGTGGAAAACATTTCCCTTTAAGTCGCTTCCTTTAGCCTCAAAGCTGAGGATGTCGTGAATGATGCACTACTTCCTGCATCGTTGCATTGTGTTTGTCGCGCAAGAATTTCAAACTTTTAATGCAGCTCAAGCCGGTTCAAGCTCTCAAGACGGATTAACCTCCTGATCGTGATAAAATCCTTTTTCATAAAAATGTATAATATCTCAAGCTAAGGATTCATAAACGAGGATGAGAACATGCGGCCCAAAAGTCTCGATCAGGAAGCTTAGCGCGGTTTCATCACCGTCTTGAAACGAGGACTATTTGACACAAAAGGAAAAGCTTTATTGACAAGCTTGTTGGGAAAAGGTCAAACCATTATTATGATAATTCGAATCATCTCAACGAAGAAATTCAACCAAAGGTGAAGAAGCTGAGAGCGTTACGAAGTCAGGGTGCTGAAATGACGCTCAGGCCTCAAGATCGTTTGCGTTGCCCGCGGCAATATTTATCATGCTCTAAAATTCCAGCTCTCTTAAATCACATGACTCGATGGATGGACAACGAAAACGATGTTTGTTAAAACTGCGACTCTAACGAAGTATAAACTTGTGGAACATGCCCACCTGTTTCGCTATCTCTGCGCCACCACCTTTATCACGAGACGCTTTGGCTTGCATGGAATGGAACACTAACGCTATAATATCGTTATTCGACCCACCATCGCTTCTCGTTAGCCGAACGCTGAATTGCATGAGAGAAAAAACACAGGTGTGTTAATGGAAGAAGAGGTTGCTTCGCTGCGCTGTATCCTCACAGCCTGAAGTATGCAAGAGGATTCTTGTTCGAGAATCCCATTCCACGCAACAATATATCTTTGTTACGGCAACAGGAAGGAAGCTCACAGACAAAATTCCTCCCTTGAGCTTTAACAACATTACGAATAACAACATTCTCGCCTTATTTAATGGCCAGAGCAGATGTTGAGGAATCAGACAGAGGAAGGAAGGGTTATTACAGACGCCCAAAAAGTGGTTGCTGCTATACTGCTTCAGGTCTCCATCGATCAAGATGAAGAAGAGTCTTTCCCGTGATTAGCTCAGGTGAATTTAGCAACAAAATGTGCTTCGACTAACATGTGGACTTTAGTCTGCAGCTGACAGCGTTGCAAGCAAGTTATCACAAGGAAGCGCGCTTCTTCAGGTGACTGCGCTTTTGAAAAAGTGTGCGGCGGTGTGGGTGGTAGACGAGGATCGAAAGTGACAATCAGACCATGGATTACTACAAGAAGCAAATTTGTTGAGGATTCAACCTCTGCTTCCTGAATTGTGAACTAGATTTCTGAAGCTTGACGTGTAATGTAAAATCCATTAATAAGAAATGCGGTGACAGAATGTGTGAACCACGATTTCGTTACAGTGAAAAAGTTGAGAAAGTCTTTGACAACGCCGTCATCTGACCAAATAAATTACAAAACTTGTGATTTGAAACAGTTATTCAGATATCAATATGATTGAAATATTATTATTAGCACTCCTGCTGATTGATTCAAGTTTGATCAAACAAGACAAATATGGCCATTGAGACTGAAATATATGCCTCCACTTCAATGACAGTGGACAAGAACGTCAACAAAGAGCAAAAGACCGTAGGATTGTTGCTACAAGGATCATCAAAGAATGAGAATCCTCCATCCTTTTTCCTCTTGGATTCCAATTACACATTGCAAGTTACCGGAAGTGAAAGCTTATATTAGTTGCGTCGGCAGTGTGGAATCACTGATTGTATGTTAGTTTTGACATTGTTCATGTTATCAAACTTGTTCATCATATTCTCGAAGAGTTGTATTAATCAAACGTACTTGACTCCACAAGCACAATGCTGAAGTGAATGTAGTGGACCATCGACGCGCGAATACTTCAACAAAAGAAATCCATAGATCTTCGGCGCGCCTCTTCTGCCGCCAACAACAATCAGTCAGAAGACTTGAGAAGAAAATGGCGCTTTTGAAACAATGCTTTTGCTACAGTCTTCGTCTTGGCTCATTCATCATCGGTGGATATTCATTAGTAAGTGACGGAAGGACAGGACAGGTGGTGTAAATTTGTAATTTCTGTGTTTTATGACTATAAGTTTTTAACGGTTTCCAATTTGTACTTGTACTACTGTTATCCGTCCGCGATTTATGATCCGTTGTAATTTGTCGCTGATGGTTACCAGCAGCGTCTTCAGAAGACGACTTGTTCAAGCAGATCTTACAATCGACATTGGCCGTCAATTAGGACGTCGGTAGCTTTGAAGCAGCCAGAGACAAGGAAGTCGCGTGTTTGCAATTTAATTTGAAGGAAATCTCGGCAGGAATTTGTAAGCGGCTGCATGTAAACGGATTAACGGGAGGCAAGTTAAGGAACGGGAATTTCGATTCTGATGATTTCATTTCCTCCCAAGTTACACAAGCTTTTGTGTCCGAGTCGGATAGAAAGGAATTGGCAACCAAAAAACAGTCGTGAATCAGTTGATGAACAAGTTACGAGATTCGAGCAAAAACAGAAGCGAGACAAAAATGTACCGGTGGACAGCGTAACAATTTGTATTATTTTCACCTCTTGAAAAGCGAACAATAGCTGCGAAGGAACCGATGCATGGAGTGGGAGACAAATGCTCCTTGATTTCCTTGCATCCCAATGAACATGATGACCCGGCAAATTCAGGCATTCGCGGACATTCAAAAAGTTGAAAAGAGCTACAAAGTTTGTAGCGGCGGCGGCATGTTTTCAAGGCAAAATCAAACCAAGCTCTTTTTCCCGGATAGGGAAAAGACAGAGACAGGAATGTAAAAAAGAAGTCGAGCGAAAACTTGGAGCACCTGCTGCAAAAGCCTGCTGTCCGTGGGAAACCTTTGAGAAAATGGCAACATTAAAACAGTTAGTTTCCTTTGATGGCGGCGGTATATATAATTGGTGTGTGCAATTAACGACAGGAGAAGAACCACAACCACATGTTTCTCTTGTTGTCAAGTTCAAAGTTTCCGTTCGTTTCGAGCCTTAGCATTCTAGAATCTACAAAATGTGAACTGGCAAGAGCTCACATTATCTCCGCATGAAAACATCCATGTTTGGAAATGATGGGCACCATTAGCCATGGCCCAACCATGGACAACAGCGCTGCAGCCACGGGATCAGCCGCGTTGCAAAAAACTAAAAAGTTTTACAACAAAGCAA